>JAEHOF010000151.1:0-44717 GCA_018257905.1 Gillenia trifoliata | reverse complement strand
GCGCCAGCTTCACGTGATTGTGTACACGAGCGTACTGTTACTTATACACCCAGCCTGTTCATGACAGAATATATCTGTATGAACTTGTGTGTTTGCAATACCTAAACGAGCATCTATCTTGTAGTCTTGGATTGTGAGGCCAGGACCACTTTCTCGTGATTGTTCACACGCACCGATACGCTCACTATGAATCCATAGTAGGTGCCAGCCTGTTCTAGGTCGTATGGGCGACTCGAACTTGTTGTGATGCGCAGATGCGCCAGCTTCACGTGATTGTGTATATGAGCGTTTATCTTATAGTTTTATATTGTGGTGTTATCACCGAATTTCACTAATGCCACGGGAGCATTTATTTGGTTTACGGGTTTTCCGTAGATCCTTATTTTACGAACCTTCGGGTAAAGTATTTTCTGCCGAACGGTAGCTTTCTGCCCGTTTCGGATGGTAAGTATATTTCCGTACTTACCTCGTTTTCTACCTACTATTATAGTACGTTTTCTGAAACGGTTTTTCCAACCAAATACTTGATTTTGACGGCGAGGGGTTACTATTTTCAGAAAACAAAGGTTTTTACAAAATGACTATTATTGGCCCACTCACCCTTTTGTTTTGCGCCCCTCCAGGTTTAGTGGCTGGAGCTGTCTACGTTCGAGGCGGTGGTATGACGAAGGTTTAAATTTCTTGGTATTGTAATACTTCGTATTCTGTACCATGTACAACTGTGTTTGTATAAATTCTTCCGCCTGTACATTTGTGTACACATTGATCTTAAATTATTCAAATTAACTCTTACTTCTTTCAAATTGGCTTTCGTCACCCTACGTGGTGTCGGCCAGCACATCCGACTTTTGGGTGTCCACGTGTACATCCGGGTCGGGATGTGTCAGATTGGTATCAGAGCGAGGTTACTACTAACCTATGCTCTTCCTTCCGTACTCTGTACCTGTCGGTTGGTACCAGACTTCAATTTCTTGAATCTACTCTTGGATTTGAGAAATTCTCCGAACTCTACACTTTCGGTGTATTGTTTCTTCTTAGTTAAATTCTAAGTTCTTCTTGTGTCATACCACCTCGACGCCACCCACGCGTAGTTTTCGGCGCTTAGGGGACGACTTGGACGTTTTGTGTGACGTTAGACGTTTTCTTTACCAACTTGCGTTGGAATCGCACTGAATTGGGAAACTGATTCAGTTATCGTATTTCGTACTTCTCGGTGTGGTGTCAGTTTGACACAACGAATGATTTTTCATCAAGTACCTTTCCCTTAGGGGTGACGCTAGGCGTAGTTGTTGGCGGAACTTGTTTCCGTGTCCGACTAATCCTTGTGAACTAAATTCGTGAGACTTAGTTTCACAAATTCTTTGCACTGACGGTGTTCTACACCTTAACCGACGACTTCTACCTTTGGGTGACAGTTGAACAACTAACGTTGTTTAACTGGACGTGCCTTTCCATTTCTTGTGACTGTAGGCGGCGATCGCTGAGTACGTTAGCGCGTACTCAGATTGTTTGTAGCTTAATGCTTGGAGACGTTTTCCTCCCAATTATTCCAATCACTTTCCATTTTCATCCGGAAATGGAAAATTATCACCGTGAATTCCTTGTACGGTACTTTCCACACGTGACGACTGCAATGACTCTTCGATGATCGTAAACCGAACCTGTCGGTCGACGTTCCTCGAATATTCGTGCCTACTACTTTACGGTAGTTGGGACAATTTCCATCTTCGTGTTGTTGTTAAATTTGTGTGGAATCTTTACGACTGTTTTGTTTGGTCGTGACTCAATTTTCTTCGAACGTTGAAGAATTTTTCGTACTTCTGTAGTCGACACTTTCTTTTCCACTCATGACTTTTTGTCATTCAAATCGATCATCTTCCCACTTGTGCATGTGCGGCTATCTAAACTATTCGCTTCGGCAAAAGTTTGGATTGCTTATCTACTAGTGACGGTGATTGACAATAACTTCGATTTTGACTCTAATTGCGGCGTGTCCACTGTCTGAGTACAGTTGACTTCTTACTGAATCTTCGTATTCGAACGCCGACGAGGAAACAAACCACCCAGACAGAACCCAGAAAACCGATATTAGCCCCAGCTTGAATTCCTTAGAACTCCGGCGAACCCCTCAAGCTCGGCATGGCTTAAATGGCCTGGGATCACTGTTCTGGAATCGGCCTCTTTGCACCCAGTAGTTGGGTGTGGGGCGGTCATTCTTTCGGTCTCCGAAAGAATCTATCTTTCAATGTGAAAGTTCAGCTCTGAATCATCCAGTGGTGGGTCAACTTCACATTAACTGTGGAGGTTGCTTCACTGATGGATCCTATTTCCGTTACTGGGTAACTCCACCCAGTCTACCGCCCAATTCTTTCATCGTTGTGACACTTGTCATGTTGGTGAGTGTATGCGAAGAAATTCAAGAGTGCCATGTCTGTGGACAATTGGGACACAGAGCTAACCAGTGTCCGCAGTACCGGTAAAAATCAATCTTTGGCCTGTTCCGATCCAGTAAGTTGGACGAACAGTCTTCTATCGATAACCTACTTTCGGTGGAGACGTACATTGCCAAGGCAATGTCATTCCATACTCTGGAACCTTTCTCCCGAATTCTGGTTATTCTACTCTGTATCCTGGTGGTGCCTGGCAGTTCCAGTGTGGAGTATTGTTGACTCTTGGGCGAGTTCGTACTTTTACCAGCAGGATACACTAAACGATTCCGATCTTGTTATCGAAAACGTTAATCTCTCTTGGGATTTTACTTGAGTCCAAACGGATCCAAGTACTACCTACTCAGTTACTTCACCCTTGTTTATTCAAATTACTCGACCATATTGTACTCCTACCGGGTACGATTTGGAATCGCTATGCCGTGAGGCAAAGTTTGTCTTGTTCTTTGGGGTTACCGGTGATACTCTGTTATCATCGCTAATCAAATTGTTTGCCAATCTCATTCCTCTGGATGTCGTAGTTTTCGACGTGATCCTAGGAATGGATTATTACCCCAATTTCATGCCAGTGTGGATTGTCGGCGGAGGTTGATCATCTTCTTACCACCTGGCATATCAACTATGATGTTCACCGGCTAGTACCGGAGAAATCAACTTGTGGCTGACTTTCAGCTACGAGTGCGACGAAACTGCTGAGTTAGGGCATGTGATCGTGGTATCACATCATTCGGCGTTGGAGGAAGGAAATTCTTTTCGTGTTGACGATCTACCGGTTGTCAACGAATCTTCCCGAAGTTTTTCTGACGATCTACCTGGGTTACCGCCTGATCAAGAAGTGAAATTCACCATCGATCATTCCAGGTATTGATCGTACCTCTTTTCCTTACCTCTTACCTTTTGGCTCCATCTGAGTTGTGTGAGTCAAAAGAAATTTCTGCTTCTAGAGCTTTTCTGTCAGGATTCTTTCAATCTCGCACTTCCTTGTGGAGCTCAGGTCTTGTTTGTTCGAACGAAGTGACGGTATTCTAAGGCTCTGCATCGATTTAGGCAATTTATTCGGGTGACGACTAAAAACCGCTACCTCGCCTAGAATCGATGATCTCTTTGACCAGCTCCGAAGTGCACAATCTTTCTTCAAGATCGATCTGAGGTTGATTGTTCTCGACCGAAGATCAAAAACGTTGTTGTTCACTTGACCAACTTTCTGGACTCGTTGCGAGCCTTACGAGTTCTTTGTCATACCTTTCGGGATGACAATCGCCTCAGTAACTTTCATGAACTTGTTGACTCGAGTACTTCGCTCGTACCTCGACAAGTTTGTGATAGTCTTCTGGTTGACTTTCTGACGTATTCCAATTCTGGGGCCGATCATGCGAAAAGGCACTGTCGCATGATTTTGTTGAAGTTTAAGGAGTTTTCAACTCGTGCCAATTCTAACCTAATCATATGTCTTTTAGGACATGTGATTCTTGCGGATTGCTTCTTGTCGGTCCCCAGATGGTTGCGGTGGCGGGGATCTGGGAGCAACTGCAGATGGGTTACAAGATTCGAACCTTTCTTGGCCTAGTCGGTTCCTATCGACGTTTCGTGAGTGATTTCTCTTCCGTTGCTCTGCCTCTCACGAAACTTGCCAAGTAAATTCTAAATTCGTGTGGAGCGACGACCACGAGCAAACTCCTGACTGCTCAAGTTTGGTCTAATTCTTACCCTTGTATTAGCACTTTCCAAAGACGGCGGTACTTCGTAATCTACAGTGATGCTTCACTGAACGGGTTGGAGTGCGTGCTAATACAGCATGGATGGATAATCGCTTATGCCTTCAGACAACTGAAACCGCATGAGATGAATTATCATACCCATGTTTCGAAGCTGGTTGCCAGTATCTTTACTTCGAAGTTCTGGCCACATTTTCACCTTGGTGAGACGTGTAGACCGTTCACCGACCACCAAAGTTTGAGGCATCTCTCTTCTCTGGGAGACCTCAATCTCAGTCAAAGGAGATGGATTGAGCTGATGAGTGACTATGATTGCACTATCGATTACCACCTCCCGGTAATGCAAACGTAGTAACTGGTACCCTTCATCAGAAGTCCTTCGGACGACTGATTACTCGTTCAGCTAGTCGTTTTTCCTCTTTTGATTGAATTGCAAGGCTCTGTTATCACAATGAGTTGTTGTGATGATGGAATGTTCTTAGCCAACTTTCGGTTAAGACAATTGTTATTTCTTTACTGGCGGCGCTTTTGAGGGAGCTTTTTGGGAGACGTTGTAGTGAGATCTGTTTTTACTCGGATCTACCTCGTTGTACTTCTTATGGAAATTTCGGGGACGAAATTTTTATAAGGGGGGTAGATTGTTACATCCCGTCCCGGGAATAATATTATTTTATTCCCGGAGGTGCAAAATGACGATTTTGCCCTTGGTTGACCTTTCGGTTGACTTTTGCGTCGTAACTCGTACGACGCATTCACTTGTATTTTCTTGACGTGCTCGTCGATACGAATGCGTAGACGCGAACGGGACGTCATTCGGACTCCGAACGAATATTTTACGGGCGTTGGTTTTCGACGTTTCCGTATTTTAACTTTTGGGCTGTTTTGAGTTATTGGGCTGGAGCCCATGTGTCAGCTGGCCCATGTGGCCAATCTTAGCAAATCCCACGAATTGTGATAGGAGCATATTTATGCGACTTAGTTAGCTTGTTTTCTTGCATTTACGTAGTTAGTTAATGTTTATTATAGTGATTTAAGCTATTTTCGTGTGTTTGTAGGTTTAAATGACAAGTGAAGCAAGAAAGTGCATTTTGGTGCATTTTGGAGCAAAATGGAGCTTAACTGGAGTGCATGTATATGGAGCCCAGGGAATGGACGAATTGGGAGTTTAAATGAGGCTAGGATCTGTTTTGAAGTTGAAGAAATAAGGATAAGATAAGAGAAGATAAGGGAAGAACATTATCTGAAACATTATATTATCTTATCTTATCTTATCCTAACCTTATCCTTATCAGTTTCTACCTAATTCCATCTGCAAAGGGAGAATTATTTTCAGATAAAGACATTGGATAATCTGATTGTTTGAGGAGTTCAATTCGTCCTAAAGAGTGATTATAGAAGTTGGGAAGACATGGATATCGCAAAAGTAGAATCCGAGTGAAAATTGGACAGTGCTGCGCATAACTGCCAACTTCGACAGAGCACCCAGTTTTCATTAGAAAGAATTAAGTGTCGTGCCATATATGGTTGGAAAGCTCTGGAAGTCTAGTTTCCATAGGATTTTACAGATTGGCATTTGGATACTTATTGCAGATTTTACAGCTGTTTTTGTGACTGGAGGTCGAAACAGGAAAAAGAGTCCTTCTCGGATTGGGTTTCAAGGAAGATAACGTGATATCTGTTTGTGCAAGTTCTGGGACTTAATTCAGATGGATGTAGGAGTTCTCATGAGGTCTTAACTCTATAGAAACCGTGCTTTAGAGTTCTTGGAGGATGAAAATTACCTGGGACGCACAGAATAAAAGAAGAGACCAGTTTTGAGAGAAGAGGAGCGAGAAGTCAGAGATTGAAGATTAGTGCCGAAGCTCTGGAGGTTTTAGGTGTATTCTATATCTTATTTTCAATGTTTTCAATTACAATCATGTGTAACTAAGTTCTTTTTAGCTAGAGGCGAATTCAAAGCCATGAACATATATGTGACATGAGTTGATTACATCCAGTTATTGTTTCATAAATCGTGAATGCAATTTGCTTAACTGAGTTATCAAAACTTATTCTTGTATGTTGATTGAGGATGCATACTTAATTTGCTTGCATGAATTTGATGCTAGAGTATAAGGGACTTTCACCTAATAGTTAGAAACTTATATTCACAAGTAGTGGAGGTTGCTGGTCACGATCGCGTTAAGTGAATTCCTGGTAGGAGTGTCATGCTATCATAGTCACAAATACCTTGTCAACACTTATGGTTTTCATAGAACTTAATGATCTTTGAGATGTATCTCTAGTATGCTGTCATATAGGGAACTTGATAATAATAATTTGGTTGTGGCGCTACGTCCAATTCAATGAATCTAGGAAAATCTGAAGGTTAATTTAAGCGTACCTAATTAACTTGGGGTGTTGAGATTCGTGGTTTATTGAAAGAATAACTGGAGATTGATTTATGTTGCATATGTGTCATGTGTGGAGAAGGACCTTCTAGCTAGCCATTTACCCATTTAATTCACTCAAATTCGTTTTCCATAAAGTTTGTTTTCTTAAGTTTCTGTTTTAAACTTTAATTTCGTCAGAACAAATCCCCATTTTCTTAAGTCTTGTTTATTGAGTCAAAATATGTTTTCTCTTAGTTTTTCAAGTTTTTAAAGTGTTATTTTCGTCAAAATCAAGTGTTAGGTCTAGAGTTGAGTCTTTTTGATTGTTTTTAGCTGTTTTTAGTGTTTTAAGTCAGTTTTGAGTCTCTTGAGTATATTTGAACGTTTTTAACTTTGTTTTTATATTTTTGAGTCAGTTTAGAGGTCATTAGCAATCCCTCCTAATCCCCGGTTTAGAACGATCCCTACTTACATATTACACTACAATTGTCAAAAGAGGGTTTAATTTGAGTGCTTAATTATTTTCACATCAGTGGAATTTGTCTTTGACTTTGCTGCTTGCTGGCAGATTTCACCCACATTCATCCTCCCCCATTTCTTTTCTGCAAACTTCAAACCACCAAAACCGAGGCCTTCTCCCTAACCTGGCTTCACCACTCACCAAAGCAGACACCAGCTTCATCAAACTCGAACTCAGCAAGTGTGTGGGTGTCCAGGAACCTGGACAAACCCAGAATCAGGTAATTGATCAGGCCACTTCTTGGCATTTTCTCACTTCTTGTTTGGGTTCTTCGTGCAATCTCACTAACTTGTTTTGCTGCTGAACTTGAACCTAGTTCTCTGGGAATGACTCTGCAACCCAGTGAAGAACAAACTGAAATTTACTCAAGGCACCCCGTGCCTTCTACTCCTTCTCCCTTTGCCATTTTTCCTGCAACTTCAAACTTAAAGCTGTGGCTTTCTCCCTACCTTCTGGCTTCACTTTTCTTGGTTGTTTTCTGGGCACTTGAGGCCTCTCCCTCACCAAGTTATTGGCAGACCATAACCCTCAAACTCCATGTCCCTCTCTGGTTCTTTGCAACTGAACAACAAAACAAACAACAACTAAAACCCAAAAGATTCTTCTCTGGACATTCCGAGCCCAGGTTCTGGGCAAACTTCAACCCAGAAACTGGTTGTGATGAACTAAGGTGGACGAGAATTTGGAGAAGGTGTACTGTTGTAGGAGTGGTGCAGGGTGTGTGTGCTGATTGTTGATGGACGGGTTAGCGAAGTGTTGATGCTGGTTTGGGTGCAACATGAAAATGGACTGGTTTGCATAATCGTGGGCTGGCTGGTGCTTGGTGAAGAGTTGGGCTGATTTTTCAGTTGGGCCTCGGGTGCATTTATTTAAGGTGGACAGGTTGTGTTGGTTTTGGGTGCTGATTGTATGTGGGCTGTCAAGCAGATTTTGGGCTGCAGTTTTGGGCTTGGGTGTGTTGATCAATTAGACAAATTCAGTTTTGGGCTGCTGGTTTTGGTTTGGGCCAATTGCTTGTGGCCCAATTCTGTTGGATTTGGGTACTTCGTTTGCGGAGTTTTCGTTGGGTTGGATTTACCTCGGAAACTTTGGGCTTTGGCGACCCGTGGCGTTGGGACGACGCATTTGGGCTACTCGGCAAATCTTTGTGAGTGGGCCCTTTCCCTATATTATTTAAATGTGATTTATGTTTGGGAAATTATATTTGGTTTATGCCTACTTTATATTGTGATTTTAAATGAATATTTATATCGTATTTTTGGTAGACCTTGTTATATTATTTTATTACTCGGTTTACTAGTTCTGCTCGGTATTTCGGTAGGCCATGGAAATTAGTGGGCTTTGGGCCTACATTTCCATTTGGGAATTATACCATTAAATTGGTGATTCCGTATTAATTATACGCGTGTTGCTAGTATCGAACCGGCCCTATTTTAGGGAATTTAGGGAATTAAGTGTTTTAATTCCTTACTTGTACCTATTTGTGATTATGGGTTTTATACCTATCTGACGGCCTTGAGCCGTATTTGGGTGAACCTTGGATATGGTAATTTTCTATCGTATTTTGGGTTCACCTAGTTTGCCATTAAGTTGGTATTTCTATACCTTGGTACCCATGTGGCGTATTCTCGGTATTTCACGTATTTTAGTTATATGCTTGGTATTACGGGTACGGCCCCGTGAATACCAAATATATATTGATTAGTTTGAGGGCATCCCTTATAGGGAAATTACCTCACATTGTTTTATGTAGAGTATTTCTGTAGTATGTTTTCATACGCTCAACTAGGTTGCTTACACGGTGTTTAGTGTACGTCCGGGGCCAGGACCAGCTTCACGTGATTGTTCACACGCACCGATACGCTCGCTATGGACCCATAGTAGGTGCCAGCCTGTTCTAGGTCGCCTGGGCGACTCGAACTCGTTGTGATGCGCATACGCGCCAGCTTCACGTGATTGTGTACATGAGCGTACTGTTACTTATACACCCAGCCTGTTCATGATAGAATTTATCTGTATGAACTTGTGTGTTTGCAATACCTAAACGAGCATCTATCTTGTAGTCTTGGATTGTGAGGCCAGGACCACTTTCTCGTGATTGTTCACACGCACCGATACGCTCACTATGAATCCATAGTAGGTGCCAGCCTGTTCTAGGTCGTATGGGCGACTCGAACTTGTTGTGATGCGCAGATGCGCCAGCTTCACGTGATTGTGTATATGAGCGTTTATCTTATAGTTTTATATTGTGGTGTTATCACCGAATTTCACTAATGCCACGGGAGCATTTATTTGGTTTACGGGTTTTCCGTAGATCCTTATTTTACGAACCTTCGGGTAAAGTATTTTCTGCCGAACGGTAGCTTTCTGCCCGTTTCGGATGGTAAGTATATTTCCGTACTTACCTCGTTTTCTACCTACTATTATAGTACGTTTTCTGAAACGGTTTTTCCAACCAAATACTTGATTTTGACGGCGAGGGGTTACTATTTTCAGAAAACAAAGGTTTTTACAAAATGACTATTATTGGCCCACTCACCCTTTTGTTTTGCGCCCCTCCAGGTTTAGTGGCTGGAGCTGTCTACGTTCGAGGCGGTGGTATGACGAAGGTTTAAATTTCTTGGTATTGTAATACTTCGTATTCTGTACCATGTACAACTGTGTTTGTATAAATTCTTCCGCCTGTACATTTGTGTACACATTGATCTTAAATTATTCAAATTAACTCTTACTTCTTTCAAATTGGCTTTCGTCACCCTACGTGGTGTCGGCCAGCACATCTGACTTTTGGGTGTCCACGTGTACATCCGGGTCGGGATGTGTCAATATATTAAATATTAACTCTAAGAAATCTCAATCATGGATGATTGAAAATTGTAATTGTCACCACTTAATTTGGGTGGTGACAGCATGGTGAGTGAAATCTTGTTCTAACTTATCTCCTCAAATAAGAAACACAAAAGCAAATTTCATGTTACCATCACACCGACTTTCAAATTTCCAATAAATACAGGTGTACAACATTCAACAACTTATACGTACAATAAAATGAAGAGAATCCAGTGATTTCATTGGCGTTGTGATGATTTTGTGTTTTCGATTGGTGTTAACCTAACATTACATATAATACGTGAAGAGATTATATTTGAAATTTATGACAGTAAAATTTTCCCATTTTTCTTATTCAGATCAAAGTCGGTGAAGAATGAAATAGGGTTTTTTGTTTAAAGACTGCAATTCATGAAATTCATGTAATACCAATAGATATTCTCACAGACATTTTATCAAATAGTTAGTAGGCGTGTTTACATGTGTATAATAAATTGATTAAATAGCTAGCTCTGCTAAAATTTATAAATGGAAAACCTAGCAAATTTATATATCTAGAATCCAAGTGAAGTCCGAAATTAAAAAAATAAGTGGTAAAAAATTGAAAACAGTGGAAGTGCAATCGTTGTTACCTGGTAGTGGTAGTGTAAAAGGTGAGAGAAAGAGAAGAGATGACAAAGTTAAGGTAGAGCAAAGGGTTAGTGTTGGTGCTAGCAGGCGGAGAAATATAGTTGTTGTTTAAGTTGAAATCACAGACGATGAGAACACAGGCGGGTTGAAATAAAGAATTAGTGAGAATCAATTTTCTTGTTTTGTTGGGTTGGCATTTTTGAGAAGAGGAATGGTGATAAAGTGTTCTTATTCTTCTTCTTGTTCCATGGAGATGTGATTTGAGTGAAGAGAGTTGAGGATGAAAGACGGTGGAAGGAGAGGAAAGAACGCAGGTTTTGTTTTGAAATTTTGGTTTCAACGGAACATAAACTGGGTAAGAAAGATGAGATGAATTTGGAGGTGGATATGATTTCATAAATGTCCACATGTCAATTAAAGGATGGCAAAATGGAATGAAAATAATTGTTAATATTTGAGTGGATTCCATGTGTCAAAAGAAATATGGTTCAAGTAAGATAAAAAGTTAAAAACTATGGCTAAAATGAAATAAGAGATAATAACCAAGGGTAAATCTGAAAACAAATTAAGAGAAGATAAACGTCTTTATAAATGATGTTATTACTATCTATATTAAATTTAGCATCATTATTTGCTATAAAAAATTTTAAACTATCTATTTAATATAAATTGAAAAAATATTTGTTTTAATATAAATTGAAATTATGATTCGATCACAAATTTTTCAAAACGTCTTTATAAACAATGTTTTGAGTTGTTGTATTAAATTGATTATCATTATTTATTATTAAAATTTTTAAGCCATCTTTTGATGTAACTCTAGATAATGGAACATATAATTGTCCATGAGTAAAAACTAGTTCAGGAAGGTATAATCCAACTTGTTTTAAATATTGTCCTTGACTTTTGTTTATTGTCATTGCATAACATGGTCTAATTGAAAATTGTCGTCTTTTAAAAATAAATGGCCATTTGTTTTCTGTTGCTGTAAGAATTATTCTAGAAATAAAAACTTTATGATGAATGTTGTTTCCAGTAGGTATTTTTGCTTCAATAATTTTTATCAAATAATTGAGTAATAACTAATCTTGTTCCATTACATAAACCAATCGATTGATTCAAATTTCTAAGTAACATGATTGGCGTTCCTATTTTTAAAATTAATTTATGTGATGGTATACCATTGAATTCTAATGTATTAAGAAATTCTGTATGATACATTATATTAAGATTTTCTATATTTTCTGTCACATTCTAGACCGGCTTCGCCGTAGCACGATATTGTCCATCTTAGACCGCGCCCTCACGGTTTTGTTTCTGGGAACTCACGAGCAACTTCCCAGTGGGTCACCCATCCTGGGATTGCTCTAGCCCAAACTCGCTTAACTTCGGAGTTCCGATGGAATCCGAAGCTAGTAAGCTCCCAAAAGGCCTCATGCTAAATGGAGGTGGGCATGTACATATAAGGCACATCACCCCCTCTCCGTTGGTCGATGTGGGATGTCACGTTTTCAGACATTGAACATATAGCATCTGAACTTAAATAAATATATTGATCACCAGGTAATAAATCTATTATAAAATCATTAATATCGGTAACTGTTAAAATTATCATTAACATCGTTCTCTTAAATAATCATAATTATTAAAATTTTGTTTAAAATTTGGATAAGTTGCTTCAAAAATTGAATGAATTGGATTTATATATGATTTAATTAATAGATCTTCAGGAATTTGAACTAAAAATGTATCTTTATCATTTGAATCAATATTTTTTCCAATTCGACCATCACCATTTCTAAAATCCAATTGGCAAATTCTGTTAATTTTTGTTTTTCATCATTATTCAATCCATTTTTTGATAATCTCATATTTTCTGACACATCCCGACCCGGATGTACACGTGGACACCCAAAATCGGATGTGCTGGCCGACACCACGTAGGGTGACGAAAGCCAATTTGAATAAAATAAGGAATAAATTGAACAATTGAATACAATAACAGTCGTACAAGGTACAGAATACTGGAAATTTACAATTACAGGGAAATTCTGAACAACTTCATACCACCGGGTCTCGACGTCAACGACTCCAAGCCGCTAATCCTGGAGGGGCGCAAAACAAAAGGGTGAGTGGGCCAAAGTTAGTTTTGTAAAAACCTTTCCTTTAGAAAAAATACTAACCCCTCGCCGTAAAACAGGTATTAAGTTTCGTAAAACCTTTCTTGAAAACATAATATACTAGTAGGTAGAAAACAAGGTAAGTACGGAAATATACTTACCGTCCGAAACGGGCAGAAAGCCACCGTTCGGCGTAGAATACTTTATAAAAAGTTCGTAAAATAAAGTTATACCGAAAAACTGTAATTCAAATAAATGTATCCGTGGCATCAGTGAAAATCCGAGATAACTCACAATCCAACTACAAGATAAATGCTCGGTTAGGCAAGGCAGACACACGAGTTCATACAGATAAATTCTGTCATGAACAGGCTGGGTGTATAAATAAAGTTACGCTCATGTACTACGATCACGTGAAGCTGGCGCTAATCGCATCACAACGAGTTCGGGCGCCCATGCGACCTCGAACAGGCTGGCACCTTACTATGGATCCATAGTGAGCGTATCGGTGCGTGTGAACAATCACGTGAAGGCTGGTCCTGGCCCGGACAGTACAATAAACACCGTGTAAGCCTCCCAAGTTGAGCGTATAAAACATGCCACGGAGTATTCTTAAATAAACCAGTATAAGGAAATTTCCCTTTTTGGGATAACCTTTAAAACCACCACTAAATAAAGTATTCTCGGGTACCGTACCCGAAATACCAAGTAATTAACCACAATATGTAAAATACCAAGAATACACCATACGGGTACCAAGGTATAGAAATACCAACTTAATGGTAGATTAGGTGAACCCAAAATATGATAGGAAATTATCATTTCCAAAGTTCACCCAAATACGGCCCATGGCCCGTCAAACGAATATAAGGTCCAAACGCATAAATAGGGAATTAATATAATTAATTCCCTAAACCCTCGAAAATAGGGTTGGTACGATAATTGTAATACGCATACAAGGTAATACAGAAATCACCAATTTAATGGCATAAATCCAAATGGAAATATGGGTCGAGGCCCACTAATTTCCATGGCCTAATACATTACCGAGTCGGTCTAACAAACATCAAGTCTATCCGATAAACCAAGTAAATACTACGAAATACAAGGTCTACCAAAATACGGAACAAATACTAAACTACAGTCATTAAAAGTGTAGACGTAAATTAAGTTTGCCAATCAAAGTATGATAATAGTCAATTTAAAGTATAGGCAAAACCATATATATAATTAAAACATATAAAACATTTAATTTAAGTGAGGAAGGGGCCCACTCACAAATACCGAAGCCGGGAAGTCCGAATGCACGTCCTCCGAACGCCACGGGTCGCCAAAACCTATTTTTGAAACCCACAAATTAGTAAAGTATACAAAATTACAAGAAAAACGGCGTTCGGAAACCCGAAAACGGAGTTTCGGGGTCGGAAACCCCAAAACCGCCGCTATGGGCCGCCGTGCGCCGCCGCACGCGCCGCCACACGCTGCCGTTTGGCCTCACGCGCCGCCACGCGCGGCTGGAAGGTTCCCACGCGCGGCCACGCGCCCCACGCGCCGTGACACGTGTCGGTTACTGTACAGTTACTGTTTCGTTAAAGTTAACGGAATATTCTAACGGCATTAGAATATTCCGTTAACGCCGTTAAAGTTAACGGACGGAATATTCCTTGGAATATTCCCGGTCCGACCGGGTTGAACCGGTTTGCTGACATCAGCAAGACCGGTCTGACCGGTTTGCTGACGTCAGCGCCGATCGTCTTCAACCTCAGTCCGGTCGCCGGCGCCGTCGCCGTCGCCGGAAACTGGGTTTCTTTGCCGGAATCTTCAACTCGGCCTAATTTCTTCATTTCTCAACCAAAAACCATGAAATTTATGTCAAAATGAAGCTGGGGATGAGGAGATTGCAATTTTACCTATTTGGAGGCCCAAATTCGGTCGGAGTTGGCCGGAAAATCGAGAAAAGCTCTCGGGTCCAAGTGAGCCGATCTCCAAATCTTCGATTCTCGGCCATGCAAGGCTCGATCGAGGTTGCAGGGACCTCGAGGAGTTAATTGGTGGACAATTCAAGGACCATTGTGGTCGGATTCACCGAGAAAGTGGATCGGGAAATGCTCGGGGTGTCCAAAGCAATCCCAGGGGTTTTGCTTCACTGGTTTTCTGGGTTTGTCGAAACTGGGGTTGCTGAGGGGGATGTTGATGGAGCACACCAGCACAAGGCTGGGCTGAAGTGAGGTCGAGGATGGTGAGGGATGGAACCTGGGTGTCTTAAGCGTATTTTGGGTTTTGGTTTGGTTTTGTGCAGTAGAGAAGAGGGTGAGGTCGAGTGTGAGGGAGAGACACAGAGTAGCAGAGAGTAAGGGAGACAAGAGTGACAGAGAGACAGTGGGCTGGGCCCACAGAAATTACTGGGCCCAAGGCCCAAGTCACCGAACACAAATAATTTAACGTCCGTAGAACGTTCATTTGAACTCCGAATGACGTTCCGTTCGCGTTGACGAGTTCGTATCGACGAGCTCGTCACGAAAATACAAGTGAATGCGAGTACGGCCTTGAAAAAGTCAACAGAAAGGTCAGCCAAGAGGGCAAAGTAGTCATTTTGCACCTCAGGAATAAAATAATATTATTCTCTAGGTTACATTTTGTGTCATTTTCTCTTAAATGAAAAAGTTTAAAGAAGGCCATAAATTTGAACTATTTGAAAATCATTTATTATATCTTTAGTTCCTCACCTTAGGAATAGCCAAAGGTAGAATTTGTCTAAAATCTCATAATAAAAATGACTTACCACCAAAAGGTATATTGTTTGTGATGAATTTGAATGTGAGAGAAAAAAATCTTTAATGATTTATCTAACAAAACAATGTTTACATGATTCATTGGAGCTTCATCCTAAATAGCCAAATGCAGCTTTTCAATTAATTTGGTAAGATGAGTTCCTTTTTTTATTTCACATGTTGAACAATAGGAAATTGTAAGAGGAATTTTGAATCTAGAATGAGTTGTTCTACCATTTGGTAATAATAATGATGCAATTCCGGATGTGGCAACAACTAAAACAATACCTTCGGATCGAATTTTGTTGATTATAGTATGCCATAAAAAAATTTCTAGTTCCTCCAAAACCATATACAAAAAAGGAACCTATTTTTCTTTCATTTATAGTGGTGATTACATAATTATAAGCGTCTTTTGATCTTTGTTGAGTTGTGCTTAACTAAAATTGAATGTTCTTTTTTAATATATTGCAATTATAATTTAGTTCTTCTCATAACATTTTGTTTCTAATTTCTATTATTGGTTGTTAGTTTAGGCATAGGTAAATTAAAATGTTTTAAAAGAACTTGACGACGCATTGAACAATTACTCCGATTTCATATAAAAGAACATTTTTAAATTGATTATGCTAAAATCAAATTAGGCATATCATAAGTCATTGAAGTTTTATTTGCAAAATATCATCACATATTTGACCAATGGATGTTGAAAAATGGTGTGATTTGCTACATCACAATATAAAATTATTGTCACAAATAAGTGTCTTATTTCTAAACATGATCTTTGTGTTTACATCCTTGCTAAAGCTTCAAGCCCATTCTTTATCATCTCCTAACAATCTCAAACTTTTATATGCAACTGGAAATGAAGGTTGTAAGATATCATTGACAGTTTTAATAGCATCAAAATTTGTAACATTTTTTGAATATTTAAAAGCATTCTTAGATAATGTAGTTCACCGGATCACGGGGATGTACATAAGCTTTGCTCTACCTATGCATGTTTTTTCCTTAGTTTCAAATTTTGCCGACTATCATACAAATTTAGATGAAAATTTTGTAGAAGTTAATGTATGTGCTTCTAGAAAATTTTCATTTACTAAACCAACATTAAGCATAGTATCTTAGGGTTTGTCTTTGATTAACAATGGATTGATAGATTGATTACAATTAAAAATAATATTTTTGTTCTAAAGGTAAATGGTTAGTATTCGTTATTGCGGGTTCTCTTAAATGAATTGAAAATTGAAATATTCTCCAAATAGCTTCATATGGGGAGATGTATAACTCTGATTAGATAAGATAGTATTTCATCATTTGTATTCTCTTGAAAAATAACTCTAGCTCTATCTGGACGCTTTATTTATATATTTAAATAAATATTTTATAAGCATTGATTAGAGCAATATTCAACGTTTATATGAGCATTATGTTTATCAACAACTTTGGATTATAAGGTACAACAAAACTATTGTCAATTTTAATTCCATTTTTAATTACAAATTTTGTTTCATCATCAATAGACCGTTTATATATAGGTAGTGCATTTGGCTCAAAGATTGTTTCACTTTTATATTTTGGAAAAAATTTAGGAGCATTCACCATGTCGCATACATGGAGAATTTTTGTAATTTCTCCACATGGACCGTGAATCATAAATTGACTAACAATTTTTATAAAGAAGTGGAGTTACATTTTATTTGGGCCGTGTAACCAAGAATTAATATATGACAATGGCAATCTGTTTTTTGGAATTCAAGTTGTATAAACATCTATTCATATTAAAAAAAAGATGTTAGTTTATGACATTAATATTTTGACCAAATGAAAAAACTAACATAAATAAATAAATGAATGAACAAATTCAAATACTAATTTAATATAACTTAAATTAGCCAAGTTCTCCAAATGGTTGGCCTGATTTTATATATTCAATCATATCATCTGGTTTCATTTAAAAATTCTTGAAATTATATCATGTCTATCTTACGGTCTATATCCAACATTTTGATTAAATTTTCTTAGATTTGGGCCATTTACATTACATGTAGAGATTATAAATAAATTAGGATGATCATGTTCTCTACATGTGCTATAACATCTTCATAATTATTTATCATATATCTAGGACTACCAGGTATATGAAGAAGGTAATATGACTTTTTTCCCAAATTATTAGCATCATTTTCACCTTTGAAAGAGCATCACAAACACCTCTGAAAATTCGCTTCTTCAATTTTGTTGATTTAGGTCTAATGTATTCTAATCGATCTTCCTCAAAGGTTGCAAAAGAGTCAGCTAAATATTGTTGAAACAATCTTCCACCTTTTAATATAGTATTCAATTTATTACCTTTTTCTTGATTTTGATAAGCTATAAAAAAAGATCTCATAGTCAATTTTTCTCTTTTAGAAGTGTAAACCTTAATTTTGGATTCAATCTTAAATAAAGTTTATATCCTTCTTCACCAAATGGGGAAAAGAATAGGATATTGCAATGACATAAATTTTGGATGTAATTTTGAAATGAGTTGTAAACCTTCACTTCTTGACTCTATAATAATATCTTTGTTTGAATGAAAAGGCTTATATCACCAACTATTAAACCACTAATTTCATCGCTGTAGCCTTATCATATTGTGCTACTATCAACATCTTATCCAATAACGTCATTCTTAAAGTAAGTGTATTATTTTCAAATTTATCCCTTTGATTGAACGAAAAAGATTTAACCAATTCATTAGTTTCATCAAACATTTAATTAAACCTTCTACAATGTACGGATCGAATTAGCATTTCTCTCATTAGTATTAACATCATTAAGTCAATTTGTAACTTCATTATATGTATCAAATATATAAAGCTAAAGCAAATTTTGGACATTGTCCTTACGGAGGTAATAAAGAGCCCATTAAATGATGTACTTGACACTAATTTTGAAAATATAAAAGATTTGATCTATTATTAGCTGATTGATCAACTTGTGCTCCCCATAGATGTAAATGCAAACATAGAATTATAAGCTTTAATATTATCTCAGATAATGAACTTCTTTGACCGTTTTTTGGATTGAGTGAATTTTCTAAAAATGGTGGCATAAGTTTTAAGTTTGATAATTGGACTTTCGCCCAGTGACAACAAAGAGAATATAAGTGAATGATTTCGATCTCTTTGTTTATTGGATTCATTGTAAAACTTTGCACCACAATAGAATACACTCATAGTCCTTATCTTCAAGTAGAGTGTATATACTACATTGGTATATATGAAACAAGATGAAAAAAGCTATATCAAGAAAGGCAACATAAATGATGAGTAATCAAACAATTAAATTATAATTTGGAGCAAAAAATTATACATAGAAAAAGAATCATGCATGAGTACATTTACTGTGACAGTTGACCAACAATGTTTCTATTGAAGTAATGAATTTCATTATGAGTGCAGCGTTATTAATTGCATGAACATTACTACATTGACAATTTCCATGCTTCTATGTCTTTTGTAGCAGAGGTCGAGACTATGACATCTCACGTGGAAGCCTATAGAGAGGGTGATGTGCCTTATAGCTACATGCCCACCTCCGTTTAGCATGAGGCCTTTTGGGAGCTTGCGGCCGGATTCCATTGGAACTCCGAGTTAAGCGGTTTGGTGGAGCAATCCCGCGATAGGTGACCCGATAGGAAGTTGCTCGTGAGTTCCCGAGGAAAAAAAAAATCGTGAGCGTGGCCTAAAGGGCCAATATCGTGCTACGGCAAAGTCGGTTCGAGATGTGATAGAGACAAATGCTTATAAATAAAGAAGCTGTGTGAAGTACGCTATCGGCTTCTCGCCATTGAAGCTTTCGGGTGATTTATTTCAAAGGTTTTTTCGTTTACTAATTCTAGTTGGCAAACTTAGCATTGACTTATATTTGTACAATAATTTCAACTCGAATGAATTTATTTTTCTTGAACAAAACAACTAGATAAAACTTAGTCTTTGATTGAAACATTGTATGTAGCTTATAACTTTGGTTAATTCCACTTTTGAAGGATTATATTCATTTATACCTTTGATATATTGTTTTATCTCATCTTATCCATAGGCTATTGTATGAGATTTGAATAAATGTGTCTACAAAGTAATCATACTAATATACTCATGTATTAATCATAAGAGTAAAAGACATATCATTCTCAATATTGCTATTATGTATATCAATTTGAAGAATAAAAGGATGAATGATACTTAATAAGTCATATTTGAATCAAAATAAAACCTCAAAGTAGTTCAAACTTGAAAAAAATAAAGTCGGATCAATAGACAGAAACATAAATAGTCACATAGTAGTAGCAATCTACTAATGAGCATCCAAATAGATATTATTCATGTTTTGTACATGATTAGTTCTAAAATCTATCATTGAAAAGAACTTCTATAATAAATTAAAGTCATAGATATTAAACAAATTATAGGTTATCAATTAATCAATTCTGAGAATTAAATAATAGCTTAATTTGAGGTAATTTAATTTAAAAGCACTATAAACTCTTTGATCTTTGCAATTAGACATCTAATATAATTTTTTGGTACTATAAAAGAAAACGAAAAAATAATTAACATAACCTAGCATGACCATTAACGAAAAAACAATGATCATGTTTTCTTATGAATAGTCTCTTTTTGTATTGAAATTGTATTGAAAACTTTCATAGGAATGAATTCTTAACCAATTTCATACCAAATTATAATTTGTGTGTTTCATAATTCATGGTACCCATCTGAAAGTACTACTTATAATCTAGATTTATAAAATGCATTTTATAAGAGCAATGTTAAATTAACTATTTGTTAAAGCGATAAAAAAATGATAACAAAAAGTAGAACGCTTCTAAACAACTACCAAAATGAATGGTTGTAACTTCAATATCTTAGTAACCATAATATTCATTCCATTGTTCAAGGGAATGAGGAGTTACCAATTTATACGAAAAAACTTTCCTATATTTACAGAAGAAAACAAAACAAATGTACATAATTAGATAGAAATTTTGAAACAAAATATTAACCTCATAGGTAATCTTGTAGAATTAACATTGAAGAGTTAAACTTTTAAGTACACAATAATTCAGATTAAACAATTGGTTAGCATTTTAAAGCGGTAAAAGAATAAAGTCTTTAACGTATAGATTTTTAGTTGCCAGTGCTTTAAATACCATAAGAGTTGCTTCCAAAAAGCAATTGGAAAATGTGATTTCAATGGTAGGTGCTAGCATTTTTAAGTAGAGCCATTGATGTGAATAAGAGTGATGACTTACCTCCAAAGACTTTGTTCTTTTAACTTAGATATTTAAGGTATAATGTTATTATACTTAAGCATTATTATGACCACAAAAAGATTATACACTTCAAGCACATAAAGATAACATATGTTATAACATTAATACAACTATGACATGACCATAGGCAAAAACACAATGATTAGATGTTTCTATGAATACTCTCATTTGCGTGAAATTGTATTAAAAACTTTCAGCGGGAAACAATTCTTAACCAACTTCATACTAAATTACAGCTATGTGTTTCATAATTGATGGTACTGCGCCGCGAAAGTAGTAGTTATAATGTAAATTTATAAAAATGCATTTCATAAGAAATGGAAAGCCCAATTCTTAGAAAGGTAACACAAACTTTATCTTGTTAATAAATGCAAAGGTAGAATTAACTATTTATTAAATTGATAAGAATGATAGTAAAGAAGGTAGCATGCCTTGAATAACTACCCACGATTGAAATAGAATTGGATTCAAATCTTACAATTTGGTTTTACTTTGTTTGACCAATCTAATAAAAAAAAAGAATAGTATTTTTCTTATTGTTTTTACCCAAAGTCTTAATTTTTAGAGTTTATTTTAAATACTAATTTACCAATATTTATTTATCTAGAGTATTTGCATCTCGCTTTCATGTTATATTTGATAATCAGCGATCATCCATAGATCTTAAAAAAACAAAGTAGAATCTACATTTGGCCAGTGTTGATAAGCATTGGACTAACGAACCTTAGAGGTACTCTTTTTCACATAAATAAAACAAATTCTTTGTTCTATTTGTTGTTTGGCATGATGTTTGTATAAAACACATGTTTAAGCGATGTACTTTTAAATGATTTCAATTTGTTTTATTTTTGATAAAAGTGGTGAAACCATTGATGTACATGATTAAATATGTGAGCTTTTATACAACTTTAATGTGAAAACAATGTGCCTATGCTTGATACAATCAATTTTCATTAAGTTGAAAAGTTGACCGATTCGGTGGATAAGCTGGCAAAAGAACAAATTTAAAAAAAAGGAATCTTGCAAAAACAAGCCAAAGAGGAGCCATAAATCAAACGAGAAAATGATATGAAAAACTTTAAAGAAAGCTCATAGGAGATATCAAACTAAAACCATAAGAGAAAAACATGACCAAAATAATCTGAATTCCCAAACATCTAACAAACCCGAACTCAATAAGAAAAAAGTAAAAGTAAAATTACACCGCATTGAAAAGTACAAATGGAAGTATACAAACTGCCAATAGAAGTGAAATTTAATCCAAATTGGAAAAAATAAAACTACAAAAAACACAACAAATAACCAAACCCACAATCCTAACCATATGTCTAATTTATAAATCCCTAAGCACAACAATTCACACACACGGAAAACAAATGAAACAAAGGAACTCACCTAAAAACACAAAGATTTTTCCCCTGTTAATTCACCACTAGATAATCTGAAATAAAAAAAAGTTTAAAAATTAAACTAAAATTGAAGATGAAAACCATATACCAAAGAAGACTAAAATTCTTCATAATAGATTAAAAAACTTAAATCCAAATAATATGCATTGTGCAACACTTACTATTTAAACAAAAAGTGAATCTATAAAGATAATAACTTCATTGTGCAACACTATTACTAAACACATTTGTTTTCAAAATTAGATTAAGAATCTAAATTGAAAATCACTCTTGATAAGCATTGGAGTGTGTGAAGCCTTAGAAATTACTCTTTTCACATAAATGAAACAAATTCTTTTGCTTATCTCAAAATATAGAAATTTTGAAGGAAGCTTAGAACAAGTGAAATCATTCGAGTACTCAAAAAAAGTGGCTTTCAACATTATGATGCGACAGCAAGATTAAGCACATTAAACAAACGCTCTCCAATTGTATTCCAACACCATTAACACAATCATGGCATAACCATAAGCAAAAAAAAACAATCATTACATCTTCATCACTCATTTACTACTGCATTCTTATCTCCCGGCTCCATGGGCTTTTTAGGAGTTCTCACAGCCCGAGAGAGTTTTCTTTTCCGCAGTTGAAAACAAAAATAGATAGATATCCATCTATATTTTGTACACACAAAAACCATCTCTTCCAATAACTACCTTTATTATTTATTTATTGATTCCTTGTGTTATCATTGTTCCAACTCCTCTCTCTCTCTCTCTCTCTCTCTCTCTCCTTTGTCTTTTGGAATCAAAAAACCTTATCTCCTTTTTTATTTGAGTTTCGTTTCCCTTGCTTAATCTCTAAGGTTTTATCTATGATTGATTTTTGACTATTTATTGATTGGATTTAGGAAATTCTAATTTTTACTATTTAATGATCAAAGATTGGACCTTTGACGGAGATCAAAAGGGTTCAATTGGGTTTTGAATTTGATCACTTTTTTCTCTTGAATTTTGTTGTTTTTGTGATTAATTTGGGATTTTGAAGAGGAAGATGAAAAGGAGTTGGTGAGTTTTAAAATCCCAAGCGATTACTGCTTGTGCTTTATCGCGTTTAGTTATTATTAAATTTGGAGTTTTCGATGGAATTTATTGATTTGATGAATTAGTGAAATAGTGGGCAATTTGCCTTTGTTTTTGGTGAAATATCTAATAAATTACAATTTAATGAGTCAATTGGGTAAGAAAAAGTAATTCAAATTTTACGATGGTTTTGTCTGTGGAGCCAAAATAATTGAGAAAAATTGTGGGTGACATGTGGACAAATATTCTTTATTAGCAAGACTACCGCTTATTAAATAGTGAACTCCACATCTTGTGCTCACTCGTGAAGACTTCTGTGTTGCTAACTATGATTCTCCAAGTTCCAGCACTGGTTGTTGAGAGATAATTATAAGGAAATTAAGGAAAATTAAATTATCTCCTGATTTCCCATATGAAGGCGATTCGTTTATTCAAGGAACATCTATTTAATTAGGATTCTCCATGAATAATTTCAAAATGATATTTTATTAAATATATCATTGGCAATTATCTCTTTCCCATCCATCCTACGGATAACATTCATTATTGGCCCAGAGTGACATGTGGTGTGATCCTAAGCCCCACATGGTCGGCCACTCTCCTCCTATAAATACTTCAATCTACCCACGTTTTGGTAAGCTTTGCTACGCAATCAAACTCTAGCTTTCTCTCTTTTCAAAAAACTAGCAGGCATCGAGATCCATTGGCCAGAAGCCATCCCTCTCATCCGCTTGTGTGGCGTGCGTGGTCTTGGCTTTGATCCAAAATTGTTTATTGTTTTGCGAGAAGCAAATTTGTCAAATCATCGTCCCGGCGGAAATTTGCATCCCGCAATTGATGCTTTCATTGAGAGTGTTTGAATCAAAATCTCTGAACCTCTCGCATCGTTTCTTGAAGTTTCTCTTTTCTATTTTCTCATACAATCCTTGGCCTTTTAAATTGCTTGGATTTGTTCTTGGAAAATATAGCGAAGTCCCCCGAAACCACGACAGACGACTTTCAGCTGCCAAGTCCTGTACATAGTTGAATAAACAAACTTCATTCACAAAAGTTGTTCATTGCGAGTTCTACAACATATCAAATTTCGAGGAAGATTCAATGGTGCAATCATTCGAGATGTTCAAAACTCAAAATGGAGTTTTCAATTATGAGGATATAGACATCCGTTTTTGGAGGTGCCAAAAACTCCCATTTACGTAGCTCGGATAGAAAGCGGTTTCTTCCACGAAAGTTGTTCATCTAATTAGGAACTACAAGCCATTGCTGCGATTCAGGATACCGACCCTAGGCATGGCCCGGCCCAAGGTGAGCGAGGCCCACATGGGCGCCTTAAACCCGCAACTCCTCTAACCACTGGAAGTATGAGGCCTGAGTTCGAGAGCCCACAGCAAAGCGCCCGCCCTTTAGCCCCAGCTCTGCCGAGCCCAATAGCGCCGGCCCAATGTGCTCAGCTCGCTCTCACATGCGACCTAACTGCGGCCACGTGCTGCTTCAGCAGCCCGATCGGCCACGATGCACTCTGCTTGGCTTGTGGCGGCCCGGCTGCGAGTACCGTGTGCTCTTTCTGGCTGCTAACCTACATGCTGCAATGATCGGCTACTTTATTCGGTCGGCACATGCATTACAGTAGAAAAGTAGTAGCGCCCACATGCGCTCCGGCTGACCCGGCTTTCTTGTCACGTGCTGCTTAACAGCTTGACCATCGGCTCACATTGACTACTGCGTGACTGCGACTCACGAGTACCGCTCCTGACCAAACTGACTGAGACCGTACCTTCATGACCCCATCAAGAAGCTGATTAGGAGCAATTAGATAGACTTCTTCTGAGAGCAAGCTGCGCAATTCTCGATGCATCGATGCACAAGAGGCGAATCTTGTATTTGCGGCAGCGATATAAGCGCGAGGCTACACGATAGATGGGGGCTCTTTACTAAGCACGATATTATGCGTGAGTCGATCATGAGTAAGAACAAGTCGGGGAACAAACTGACATGGACCATTCCTTAGCAAAGAAAGGCTCAATGCCCAAGACATTATCAAGCGACGACCTAGAGTAGAGAGATGACTTATCCATCTACTCAGGCAAGGCATCGACTTGCTTTGATGAATTAACAAGAGCCAAGCCAGGCCCCTGGAAGACCTGCGCCGACAACTTACGCGGGAGATTTTTGATGTTTGCATGCGATCCTCCAACTACCAAGGAGGCAGGGGCGAGTCTCATTTTTCGAGACGGATTCATACTGAAGCAATCCATTCACTAGAAGCAAATCGTGAACAATATCACTAGTGATTATTCTGTTGTCTTGCAACCGTGTTTACTGTGAAGTTCGGCTCAAGCCATATTCAACACTCCAATTCCATGGATCTCGATTGTAAGAGAGTAAACTAATGCTTGACACCCTTATAGGTAGCTCTTGTGCGAGAGGGTAAACTAATTCTGGAAACACCTACTTCTGAGGTAGCTCTCTAGTGCAAGAGGGTAAACTAATTCTTCGACACCCACGTCTAGGTATGCTCGGTGCGATAGGGTAAACTAATTCTTCAACACCTGCGTAGTAGCTCGATCTACTGCTTGCCCATGGAACCTCGCCTCAGTCACACAAACAAGTTCTCATGTCATACGACCATCGCTCAAGCAATATGACACACCCTTTCGATACACGTGAGATCTGACAGCGGGCGTCTTTGGCCCGACACTCGTAGTAATGAAGCCATTAAATGCATGACAACACTTGGTAGAAAGCGAAATTAAATTGTATTAAGCGTGCGAGAATTCAATGTCGATATGCATATGGTTGAGCGTACTAATTTGAAAGCAATGACCCGGAAATAAAATAGTGAGTCGAGTTCACAAAATCTCATCCATAACGGGGATGGATATTATTATAGAAGCGAGATATGAGAAAGATAAATCCTACACATGGTTGGGATATACGATCGAGCTGCCTGCAGATATAAACATGTGCTCTATCAACGTATTGTCTGAGAAGGGGCCCCTTGAAAACAAAGTGTGAGTGGACAAAAAATAAAGTTTTCACAAACCTTTCTCTTTTCAATGTACTAACCCCCTTTGTTTGAAAATCCGAGTATAATCGTAAAAAGCGTGCTATCATAGTATAGTTAAAATTATTATAAACATATCTTTGAAATATCTCGAAAGATGTACATTCGTAAGTCACAAATCATAAATATCCAATAATATAGTACGGAAAACCGACCTGAGGTATATGCGCAATCACACATGCACGGGTTGAGGAACGACCTCTCAATCAGAAGTACAAGTCCAATACGTTAATCAATAATTTGTACTCTAGTCCACACACATGTAAGTCCTGGCGTAGAAGCGCGTCACACTGATCCTTATAGCGATGGGGCCTTTTTCACGTAAACAACAATAATCGTAAGACAAGCTTGCACTAAGGTATTTCTTGGGACAATACCCGCAGATGCAGTGCGTGTGACCCGTACATGTGGTATCTCTGGTAGTGAAAGCGGTACTACAAAGCGTAGTGAAAGCATACCAAGTGTGTTTGAAAACATACATACATACTCATGTGTATAGATATAAGGAGCCAAAATCCCTTTCATAAATCCCATAAATCAATAATGCATAAATAATATTTCCCAAATCATATCCAATATCTTTTCATATTTATGCAAAGTAATATCATAGTGTGAGATAATTCATGTATGAACATAATTGATAAAATCATCTCAAATCACCAAAATAATCCATTACCAAATGTATTTACCATAAATAAATTAATTATGGTTACAAATAATGTCAAGCAAGTATATATATTTAAAATTAAATATATATAAATAAACATCTTTGGAAATCATTTGAAATCATGTATAAATCAATTTCATATTCATTTCCAAACATAAAATCATTTAAGAGAAAGCAAAAGTCCACTCACGGGTGATGGAGTGGGGAAATCTCCTCGGTGTTGCTGCCCTCCTCGGTGTGCGAGGAGTCGAAGAATTACTTATTTAATATTAGGGAACAAATTAGACTTTTCCTAAAATAAAATTAAAAATAGGTAATAGAAAAATACCCCAAAAATAATGCTATTGTGGCAGCGGGCTCGAAAAACGATTTAGGGCGAAAACCCTAAGCGTAGTCATGGCTGGCGCTCAACCAGCCGTCTTGCCTCCCGCCTGTGCCCATGTAGCCGGGAAATGGTCGGACCCAGCGCAGCCACGCGCCCGGGAGAGTGGCCTCGCGCGCCCGGCACGCGGCAGGGAAAGCGGCGAAACAGCGTAGCCAGCGGCCGGAGAGTGGCTTCACTTGGCAGCGAAGCCCTTGCCCCAGCGGCATTCGCCTTGTGGCCGTGCCAGCGGCGCGCGTGTCGCTGCTGTGACGGCCGTGTCACCACGGCACGTGTCACCCCGCCGCCCCCGCCGCGCTGCACCCGCGCCGTCCGCAGCGGCGGTGACGTCGACCCGCGCTGGCGGCGTCGGCGCGCGTTAAGTTAACGGAATATACCTTTTGCGGGCAGGTGTTTCGACCAGCGGGTTTAGGAATGATAAGATTGCCGTTAACGAATGACCAGTCTCCTTTTTCCTCAAGCGGTCGCGGGCCGCGCCCGGCTCGCCCATCTGCCAGCCGTGGTTCGAATACGGAAATTAAATACCGATTATGTCCCAAAACTTCAAAATTCATATCTTCTTCATTCTTTGTCCAAAATTGGCCCATTGCCATATATCAAATTGAAGGTATTGAGGAGTAGAGATATTTTTGTATACCTATTTGAGGCCTGAAAAGTGGCCGGAGATGGCCTGAAATTGGCGGAAGCTTCGGAAACCTTAATTCGTTCTCCTTCAAAGCTGCACCCAAATTGACGTTCTTTATATCAAATTGAACCTACCGATCCAATAAAACCAATGGTAATGAATGCCGAGGCTTACCTTGATGCGGATTATCACCAGAAAATCGATGAAACCGGTTGCCTATTCCGTTAGAGCGTCGGTTTTGAGCGATGCGGGTTGAGTTTGAAGAATATGAAATCACGGCCTGCGTCGAGGAATAGCCGAAGGCGGTCGTGATGGTATGGATTTTGAGCAACGGTCGACGGTTTGTGGTCGTCTAAAGGTTAGGGTTTGATGCGTTTTTGGCTTTGAGAGAAATGGGAGAGAAAGAGAGAGGGAGAGAAAGAATACGTGCAGAAAAATGAGGGAAGGGTTGGCTGCTGTGCAGTCAGCCAAAACCTAATTCCCACACAGGTGGAAAATTACCAAAATGCCCCTACACTTTAAAACTTCATAAGCGTTCGTTTCAACTCCGAATTGAGTTCGCTTGCGTCCACGCGTTAGTGTCAGCCCGAGTACATCAGAATATGTACAGAAATAAATTTTCAAGTCATCCGCGAGCAGTCAACAAAAGTCAACATTGACCACAGAATTATTTTGGTCATTTCATAAATTGTATGGAATGATTTGTAACCACAATAAAGGTTGATAACCAGCATGTAGTACACGATTTGCACATAGCAAATGCCGACAACACATGGTGGCCAACAACAAGCGGTCAAAATATATGACCTGGCTTGACATGTAGTGCACATTGCGTATGGCAAACACAGCCCGACATATGGTGGCGGCATCCCAGCAGTTTGGGCGACCTTGATTGTTGCCGGCTCACGCCCGTTGCCTAACTCTGGCTCCGCTCCTCCTATTGTGGCCTCCCAGCAGCGGCGGCATGTGGCCCCCTTCTTGCCATATCGCCATATGCCCGGTAGCGGCCATTCGGCCCTTACTAGTGCAACAAGCCGTAACAGCGCAGAGCAAGCGCCCCCAGCCACCCCACTAGGCAGGCACTGCTCCTCCTCGTCGTGGCCCCAGCCGCACTATACACCTTTACCTTGACTCTGTTTTGACTTCCAGCAAGCCATCTAGACCTCGGCTCCACACTGGCGAGCCTCGTATACGTGAGCCCGGTCCACTTGATTCCGGCTACCTACGTGTGAGAAAAAAAGAAAAGAATTTTTGAGCTTTTTCTTACCTTTGGTGAGATGAAGACAAAAGGCGAGGTAATGACGATTCTCCAAAGGGGCAAGCAAGAAGAAAATTGGGGGAGGGGTTACAAAAATATCATGATTTTCTCTCTTTCTTGTGTGGAAATACAAAAGTACTTCTAGGTTTATTTAACCCTTGTTTATAGAAAAATAAAATCCTAGCTACCTTTGGATTCCATCACCCTCTAGACTTTGCTTCAGGGCAAAGCTCGGAGTCTAAGCGGACATGGAAAGTATTCTTGGCGGTCCCACTCAGGCGGGTTTCACACACTGTGACACTCCTATAGCAACACTGCTTGTGTGTGGGGGCATTTGTGGAGGCAAAAATAACCCGAAAATTTGTGGAGTTGACATGTGGACAAATATTCTTTATTAGCGAGATTACGCTTATTAAATGGCCAATTAACATGTTGCTTTCGGCTCATATACTGAAGACTCCTGTTATTTCTTGACTACGATTCTCCAAGCTCCAGCGCTTTATTTTGGCCGTGAGAGATAATTATGAGGAAATTAAGAATGAATTAATTATTAAATTTTTCTCTCTTAGTTTCCCCATATGAAGACTAATTCCTTTATTCAAGATCCACATTCTATTTAATTTGGATTCTCGAGGATAGTTCAAGATATTATTTTATTAAATATATCTTTCGCAATTATCTCCATCCATCATACAGAATAACATTCCTTTGACCAGGCCCCAGGCAGAGCATGTGGCGTGATCCTACACCCCGTGGTCTGCCACTCTCCTCCTATAAATACCTCAATCTCCACCACATTTTTGGTAAGCTTTGCTATGCAATCAAGCCATAAACTCTCTCTCTTTTTAGAGAAACTAACTTAGGGCCGGAGAGTCCATTGGCTAACCCCCACCCACTTGTGTGGCGTGTATTTATCTTGGCCTTGATCAAAAGGTGTTTTATTGTTTTGCAAGTGCGAATTTGTCAAGTCATCAGCCGTGAAATTGCATCCACATTGTCTATTAAAGTTTTTAATGGAAGACTCCAATTTTCATATGAACAGGAATGGGGGATAAATTATAAAGTTTATTAGACTAACAGTGAATTATTAACACTCTAAAATAATAGTCATATATCTTGTAAGTGCAAACTTACCTTCTTATATGGAAGTGCATTGTAATTTTTGTGAAGTGCTAATAACAACCAAGCTTCAAGATCATAAGACAATTTTGTACAAAAGTGTAAAAATTGCAAATTGGAGCTAACCCAGTAAATGGGCACTTAATACAGAAAAATAATTAAGTTCCTTTCATCCTCTTGTTTAAAGAAGGTAATTAAGTTGAATTGCTGCAATTCATGCCCCATCGGAGACTCCTTTATAAAGTAATTTTGCTCATATACGCCTTTTAAAAAAGAGTTAATCCTGAAAATCCAGTCTTGAAAATCTTGATTGAGACCGTTTCAATAACAACACCTTCAAACGTAAATTTGCCTAAAAAGCAAAAGCTGTTCATGTTTGAGACAGAAGTCTCTATTTTAGGCATGACAACATGCAATTCTTGTATAAACTATATAAAATAACAGAGGTAATCTATTTTTGAGTCATTTTCAACTGGACTTTATGGTCTAAATTGTGGTCACTAACCGTCGATAATCCAGCGGTAGAGGAGAAAGTACAAACAGCAAAATTAAGCGACCATCTTTCATTGGATTAAGATTGAACAATCGGTGATCAATTTTCTTGAACAATGGGGTCTAGGAGAACATGACCGTCTATTTTTTCTTTTAATGTTGGTTTTTATCACAAATGGTCTCTAAAATTGATCCCGCTCATCATTTGGTCCTTCAATTTGAAAATGGAATCAATTCGTCTGAAATTGACATAAATCATCAATTTAGTCCCACTGTCATCAATTAGTTAAATTTTCCGATTAAGTTGTTGATGTGGCATGTGATGTAGGGACCACAAATCACTCGTGTAAACAAGAAAATCAATGTTTACTAATTTTAAAATTTAAAAACTAATGAATTGACGATTTATATTTATTATTCCGTGGCATCTTATTGTGTGGTTTTGTAGGCTCTACATGTGTGTCACATGTCCCAGCACTCTCGAGGAAAATTTAGCAGGGTGGACGCGGAGACTAAATTATTAAATTGAGAAAGCGAAATGATGAGTTAAGTCATTCATATATCATTTACGATTAAAATCCGAATGTTTATATATATATATATATATATATATATATTAACATCACATAGGCTGCACCAATGTGAAAAGCTTTTGGGTACAGGGAACGAATTTCACTGAGATTAAATTTTGGAGGTACATATTGAAAACGATTGAGTAGAGCCCAACTGAAACACAGGAAATGTGCAGTAAAAAACAGAACAAATGTTGAACCTAGTGTTTCAAACACGAATTAATACCAAAAAGAAGCGCTAGAAGGAGGGTTCAGACCTCCGACCTTGTGGTTAACAGCCACGCTCTAACCAACTGAGCTATTCCAGCTTTTGATGTACTATTAGAACATATGACTTTTAAGTTTTTTTTTTTAACAAGCAATAGAGTGATATTTCATTAAACATTACAAACTGATACAAATGTGGCCAATTGGGTATATTGCTTGATTGGCCAAGAAATTGATATGGAGTGAATATGCTCAAACAAACAACCAGTAAACTCCTAAAGCTTGACTACCACGTAATACGAAAAACTATAAATGTCACCAACATAAATGCATTACAAAACGATTAGGCGCCCAACGATTAAATGCGGTGACTACACTTGATCATGTGCAAATGGCGGTAACCCACACAAAGTCATCCACCAGAATGAAGGCCACATAAAGTCATCATTGGTGACGGACCACATACTTCACCGGCTCAGGGTACGAATACCACATTTAGCCATTGCTATAGCGTGGCTATAACGCTCGCTAGTGAGACAACAAACTCCCCTACAGTAGAGAAGGGACCCACGCGATCAGCTCATAGGTCACTTTCAGTGCGATTACTTGCAACCTCACCGTTCTTGTGGAATCTGCCATTGCAAGAGTCAAAGGAGGCGATTGCCGGCGAACCCACCAATACCTAAAGCTCAAGGCGGCAGAGCCATGGTTGAATGCCCAAGGCAATGCAATCGTCTGATCAAGTCGCCCAGACGGCGCAAAACGCCTCATCCAATTGCCTAGGGTGGCTCATCCGTCGTTATAGTCACCTAAGCTGGTCATCCGCCAGATTTAGGATCCCATGTGCGAAGCTGCCATGTCAAACACTAATGCGGCGGACATGAGGTTTACGTATTAGAATCATTCAATTGCTCCTCTAACTCAAACTCACTATCTCTATCATAAGGGATTTCAAAAAAAATTGAACAGAAAGTTAGCCACAAATCTTTGCCCAATTCTTACTGTCCCGTTAAAGTAGAACTCATTTGTCCTTACAATACAAATTCTCACCGACATTCAGCTGGAATGCTCTTTGAAACACCCAAGCAAGTCTTTCTACCGTACAGCAATGTATGACACATGTTGCAGATTCAGTGGCAAGTAATATCATTCTATACTCAAGGAGAGAGATGAACCGCCTCGTCTCGTGGTTAAAACAGCTAATGTATAACATATATCGTTGTACGCTACATTCTTCAACTCAAGCATCGTGAAGCAGATGCACTCAAAGTAGTAAGATGTAAGTGCAAGCAAACACCAAATAGAGCAATAGTTATATAAAGGCGATTTATACGCCCTCCAGCCTGTTCGTTTTTTTCCTAGCCATTTGGATTAACAAAAGGAAAATCAAGGGCCATGATTTAGACGAGTGTGTAGAAGTGGAAAAGAGTGCAGAAACCACTCGACTTGTATAGAGTCATCTCCAACTGCAGCATTGCAAAAAGCAAAATTTAGAAGTCGGGCGAATTTCATTTTTATATAGGCTTACAGATGTTCTAAACGGATATCGAAACAGAGTACAATGGTCTTAAGTCCTAGGGGGATAACGACACATGAAGGCATCCTACTAACCAAGTACAGACATGGAATTCCATACACAGGTGCATTACGTTACCACCATAGACACTACTGATTAGATAAGTTATGCCTTCTTAGGGGACTTGGTGGCAGCGACCAGGCGACTTGGGCTCCTTGGCGTAACCCTCTCAGCTTCTTTGGCAAACACAGGGTTGATGTTGGGGAGCACACCACCATGAGCAATTGTCACACCCTTTAGGAGCTTTCCAAGTTCTTCATCGTTCCTCACGGCCAATAGCACATGCCTTAGGATAATGCGATTCCTCTTGTTGTCTCTTGCAGCATTTCCAGCCAGTTCCAAAACCTAACCAAATCAAACACAGTTCCTAACCGTCATACAGCATATAATTGAACCCACATTTGGCTGCTAATCAAGGAGATTGAAACAAATTTGAGGAAACTGACTGTCATAGGACAATTAGAAACTCTTTAGCTGAAATAAAGAAATCAACATGAGCGACATGATCAACACGAATTTTGACTTACGGAAATGTCTCAAATGCCCTATATGTTACAACCCGTCTCAAAATTTATGTGAAATTACCAATTTACCCCTAAGGTCAAAGTTGACTTTTGTTGACTTTTCGGGACGACTTGTGAAAATTATTTTCTTTACATATTCCTATTGTACTCGTCGACACGAGCGCGTGGGCGCAAGCGGAACTCAATTTGGAGTTCGAATGAACATTTTACGGGACTTTAAAGTGTAGGGGCATTTTGGTAATTTGCCACTCTGAGTTGAAAATTAGGGTTTTGGCATTTTGGGCTGACTGCACAGCAGCCAAACCCCTGTCTCCCAGTTTTCCTGCACGTCCAAATTTTCTTCCCTTCTCTTTCTCTCCTATTCTCTCTCGGCCAAATACCGTCCGAAAGCCACCATTCTTGAACGAATCACAAAACTACCAAACCAACGCCCAAGAATCATACCAGAGTGTTCCTCTCGTCATTTTGGACGAGACTGTGATTTTAGTTTCAAGAAATTCGACCCCGATTGTTCAAACCGACGTCGAAACGGTTTCGGAAACGAAACGTCAATTTCCTGTGCAATTCAGGCCAAGGTAAGCCTCGAGACCATTACCATTGGTTTAGTTGGATTGAGTAGGTTCAAATTGATATAAAATACGTCAATTTTGGTGCAGTTTTGAAGGAGATCGGAATTAGGGTTTCCCGAAGCTTTCCGGCCAATTTCAGGCCATCTCCGGCCATTTTTCCGGCCTCAAATTGGTATGAAAATGTTCTACTCCTCAATACCTTTAATTTGACATATTATGCGTCCAATTTGGCCAAAGAACGAAGAAGATATGGACATTTTAAGTTTAGGGACTTAACGGGTATTTAATTTCCCAGTTTCCGGTGAGACAGACGGCGGCGGACGGCGGGGCTCCGGCGACCGGCAAAAGGAAGAAGGAGAGGGAATATTCCGTTAACGGTAACGGAATATTCCTAACGGCGAAGGTATATTCCGTTAAACTTAACGGTGCTGACGTCAGCAGCGCGTGGGGCGCGTGACGCGGGTGGGGGACACGCGCCAGCGCGTGGGACCACGTGCCAGCGCGTGGCGACACGTGCCAGTGCGTGAAGCCACTCGCCGGCGCGTGGCCGGCGCGTGAAATGGTTTTCCGGCGCGTGGGGGCGCGTCCGGGGGTTTACCGGCGCGTGCAGGCGCATGAGGCCACCTCCCGGCGCGTGGCGGCGCGTCCGACCGTTTCCCAGCGCGTGCGGCGGCGCACGGCGGCGCCGGCGGCGGTGGACGGCAGCGGTAGGGTTTTCGGGCTCCGGAAATCGTTTTTCGAGCCCGTTTTCGCTACAATAGTATTATTTTTGGGGTATTTTTCTATTGGGCCTAAGTTTAATCATTTGTAGAGAAGTTCTAATTTATCCCTTAACTTTAAATAGGTAATTCTTCGGCTCCGCACACCGAGGAGGGCAACACCGGGGGAGATTTCACTCCCGATCACCTGTGAGTGGACATTTATTTCAGTAAATGTTTTATATGATTTAAAATGGTTTTATTTTTGGATTGTTTATGGTTTTAATTGGCTTTTAAAGCGTGTTTACTTATATATATTTATTTATAAATATATATACTTAATGAATATGATTTGTGCTACCTAAGTGATTTATTTATGGTAAATTTATATTGATAAATGGATTATTTTGGTGATTTGAGATAATTTATCATCTATGATTATATAGTATAAAATGGTTTATACTATGATATTTCTCTTGCATAAATACGAATTGATATTTTATTATATGGTTTTGGGAGAATGATTATTTATGCAATATTTGATATATGGGATTTATAAATGGGATTTTGGTTCCTATTTACATATGAGTATGTATATATGTTTTCAAACACACTTGGTATGCTTTCGCTACGTTTTAAGTACCGTTCTCATGGCCATAGGACAGTTCTCACATGTTTGGGTCACACGCACTGTACTCCAGGGGTATTGTCCGGTAAATACCTTAGTGTAAGCTTGTCTTACGATTATTGTTGTTGTTTATGGGGAAAAGGCCCCACTGCGTAAGGACTTGGGTGTGACGCGCTGCGGCGCAAGCTTACATGTGTGTGGTACTAGGAGTACAAATGATTTGGATAACGTATTGAGCTTGTACGGTGATTGAGAGGCGAATTCCTCAACCCGTACTCGGGTGATCGCACATATACCTTGTGATGGTTTTCCTTATATATGATTATATATGTTTTGACTTATGAATTGTGATTTATTGGTTATTTTAACTTTTGATATACCGCAGTATACTTTCAAGGTATCTTTTGAATTATACTATGTTAGTAGTTTCCTATGATTATATTGGTTTTCAAACAGGGGGTTAATATGTTGAAAGAGAAAGGTTTACGAAAACTTTGTTTTTGTCCACTCACATTTTTGTTTTGCGCCCCCTTCAGGTCATAGTGACACTGCTTCTGGCGAGGTCGAGGATACGTGGCAGCTCTGATCGTTCATCCCAACTGTGTAGGGATCTTTCCTTATCTTCAGTTTTCTATAATAATATCCATCCCTGTTATGGATAGAGATTGTAGGAACTCAGTTTACTTTTATTTTCCGCTGTTCAAAATTAGTACGCTCTGAACCATATGCATATTGTCGTTGGATTTTATCTATTTAATACAAATTATTTCTTCTCCATCAAGTGTTGTCATGCATTTAATGGCTTCGTCACTTACGAGTGTTGGCCAACACGCTCGCACTCGGTATCCACGTGGGTATCGAGGGTGGGGTGTGTCAGTTAATCTCAAGTTTGCTTCTGTGGATAACACATATACATATCCACTATCTAGGCCTACTACTCAGCCATTTATGAAATGAATTCAGAAGAGGTATCATAACTGATGACCAAGCTGATTGGCTCTAGTGCAAGTGGGAGATTGTTAGAAATGTGCCCTAAAACCAATCATATGATGATACTTTACGGACATTTCACATGTTAAACTAATTTGGTTTAATATAAAGGACATAGATTATTGTTTAAAGTAGTCTCATATAAATGTTATATGCTTAAACAATAAGTCTAAGGAATATGTGCTTAGTAGAATGTAATCCAAACATGTTAGGTTCATGAGACCATTCTCGATCATAGACATATCCTAAACGTTCCTGATGAATAGGATTGCCAATTGGGCATTGACAGTCCGTTAAGATCAGTACATGTTATGTCTTCTCTCAGGGAGAGTGACTAGTCTCGAGTCATTGGTGTAACTGACACCAGGATAAGCATGTAGGTGCTCAATATGGAATGAGCTCACTGAACGCGATCAACGATGAGTTTTCATGATCATGTCACATGAGAACTCATAGTTGGGATAATGCAAATTAGTCCTTTGACCTGAGGCATCACAGTTGTCTTATGGTGAGGTCCTTAATCTTTGATTATGTCAAAGTCACCTCATCCGACGGTGTCCACGGCATAGTTGGGGTTAAGCTACTTAGCCATAAAGGCAAGTGAATGCGCAACAAGGGATCTCTAACCTTCAAACCGTTTGAGGGAGAATACTCTATGATATGATTAAGAATCTCTGGCCAGAGTATGAATAAGATTTAGGAAGTCGTTCCAAATCATATTCAAGGTAATCATATAAGTAAAGGAATCACATTGGATAGTAGACATGAATAAACTATCAAACCAAACAATGTGGTCGAGAGTATTGTATTAGAGAAGGACCGTATTGCATTGCAATCCTAACTGAATAGGTTTCTCCACCTCTTCTGATTAGCTTGGGTAGCCATGACATACTGCTAGGTGTCACTCATGGTTTGTGGTAACCCTAAAGGTGTATGATCACTAAAGGGAGAATTGAAAGTAAGTTTCAATTCACAAATGATTTGAAAGAGTTCTAATCCTCCACTGCCTCGCTAAAAGGAACCTAATGGATCGCACACCATGTAAGGTAGAGTTTGATGCGTAGAATGGAGATGAGTAAGAAATAATTAAATGGTTTAATTATTTATGGCAAGGATTAATTAATATGTTAATTAATCAAACGAATAAGTTCGTTAAAGACCTCGAGTTGGTTTTGGGCTTCAAGGCCCAATGGGATTCGAACGTCAAGCCCATTGACTTAAGTTGTATGACAACTTAATGACTAATAATAGATTAGGGCCCAATAGCCCAATGAACCCAACATGGCCGGCCATTTAGGGCAATGTAGTGAACTTGCTTTAATTGCAAGTTTGCCACTACATTGTGAAATGATATAAAACAAGTTTATAACATTTCATACATAGAGGTTTTCTTTTGGGAGAATTGGTGAGCATGAAAATGCTCCCTTCTCTCAAAGAGGCCGGCTACCATAGAGGAGTAGGGCTAGCAATCTCACTCACTCTAAGGCACTCATCTTCTCATCAAGACTCTCCTTGGTGAAGAGACTTAGAGGTCCCCTACTTTGGGTACTTGGAGAAACCTATTCTTTGATCATCCTTCGAAAATGTTCATGGAGCAAAGAAGCTTGGAATGAAGACCCTCTCCATGGGTGATTAGCCTTTGCTTATGCAAAGAGGAATCAACAAAGGTATAAGATTTCTCAACTCAAATTGTTTTGATTTGAGTCATGGTTCACCATATCTACTAGGCTTTGAATTTTCTTGGGTAAAGTTTCGTTTTAAGTGCATAGAAGCATGTTTCCGCCTTTAATTGTTAAATGCATGCTTAATGATGTTGCTTAATGAACTCGGTTAATCCACAAATTTTTCCTTCAAGTGGTATCAGAGCCTAGGTCTAGTAAGATTGGTGAATCCTTTTGGGTTTTGTGATTTCATAGCTTGTGATTTAAATGTTGTAATTGTTACAAGATTTATTCTTGCTTCTTTGAATGTAAATCTTGTTGGAAAATTTGCCATCTCAAATGTTGTAGATGTAGTTCATATGAGCTTGAATTTTGGAACTAAAATTTGGTGCCATGAATTTTGGGAAATTCGGCCAAATCCAAAGGTTGGATTTTTGGGGTCTTGTTTGACTTGTTAAAATGGTTTTAAAATGACTTTTGGAACCCCTAAGTGCCCTATTATGGTAATATGGTATTTCCCTTATGTTTGACAATTTTTGGGAGTGTTTTTGGATGAAAAATGTTCATGGAACTCTTGTGGGTTTTCATGAATGTTCTTCATTGTTCTTGAAATGTTCTTGGCAAAGACAAAAAGTTTTGTGATTTGATTCAAAATGTTTGTTGTTTTTCAAAAAGGTTTTGGTTTGGTTTTTGATTGTTGTTGGCTGATTTTGTTTGTGATTGAAAAAGAATTTTCAACCCATACCAATCACATGAAAGCCATACCAATCAAACTTACAAACCATTCTTTTCACTATTCACACCATAACTTGTCTTCCACTAACAATCCCACTTCTTTTTCCTTCTCCAAAACCGGCCACTCCACTAGGGGAGTACTTTTGGGGCTTTTATGCAATTACTTGAAGTTTTGATACTTTTGTGTATTTGCACTTTGACCCGAAAGTTTACGTTTTTACGTATAGGCCCAAAATCACTAAAGGGCAAATTGTTTTGTTCCTTTAATGAATTTTTTGTAAATGTTGAAATTTTTGGGTTCTAATTGTAATAACATGAAGTATTGGACTTTTATGTTTTTACAAAATGACCCCAAAAGTTTATGTTTTTGCAATATGGCCCAATAGTTGAGGTTATTGCATTTTGGCCCAAATTGGTTGAGAACAAAATTGTTTTGTCTCTTTAAATGAGAATTGGATTTTCATTTCATTTAGCTCCATATAAAATCAATTCTATGGATACAAAAACCAAATGAAAATGTTGCATTCGTATTTAATTAATTAAAGCGTTAATTAATTAAAGAAAGGGTGATTATGAACCTAAGCCTACGATAATTGAGCTATGTGAAAGGCCGTTTCAAATTTGTTTGAACCATGGGAATGTGTAGATTAGATTTTGGTTGTAATTTGATTTGATCAAATGTTGTAAAAGAGCATAAGCTCTTCTTTAATTTAATTGTACTCATTTCTTGCTTTATTTGATATGCATGAAATTGGAGTAGTTGGGGTCCAACGCCCAATAAGACAACACACGTTAATGTGATTAAACGTATAACTAAAATCAATCACCGTCCCTAGTCCGTGATCCAATACTAGGCTCGTGTTGGATCACATCAAAGGTTCATAGTCATCCTAAGGCCCTAAGGCAACTATATAGTCCTTAAACGATTGCAAACCTTATGTTAGTAGTACCATATACTCTTGCTTTAAAAACCGTTTTAAAAGCTTAGTGGGAGTATCATATACTACTAAATCAATCAAATGGACCGATAGTTGCAATAGGACCAAATTGTTTTAATTTGATTAAAATGATAATTTATATGTGATGAGACCTAAAACCCTCAACTAAAATATTAAGTTGATAAGCGTGGGAGTGCTTTGAACACTCTTTCGTAGGCCTTCCACCGTGGTAGGCTCCAAGCGTTTGTGACTTGTGCACCGACTTCACCCTATCATGGGGGAATACAAAGTGCATGCTTACACTCAGGAGGAGTCTATATGCATACATGATGTTGTGAAGGTAGGCAACGAGAATGACCAACATCATATCATTGTGAGGTTGTTCTTGAACCCCTATCCGAACTTGCATGGTGGGAATGACTTAACTAAGTGCAATGGTGCCAACATCATATCATTGTGAGGCATCATTCTCTAGAGGCCAAATAAGATGGGTACTTACATTAGATGTAAATGAGTAAGTGTACTCTCTCATTATTATTATTGCTAGCCAACATCATATCATTGTGAGGTGGGCTTGGTAATAGTGAGCCTCCCATACCCTACTAAGAGTTTCCTCCAAAACTCTCGAATTCCGATGAGGGATATGGAATTTGCTAAAATAGTGGGTGATGCTATTTGATTCAAAGACCCGGATCAAATGGCTTAAAATCAATCAATCTATTTTCGTTATGTATTTATTTACCGATATATTTGCAAACGCTATCCATGACTTGACAAACAAAAGACGAAAGCCTTAGTTTCCGGACTTGGTACCACAATCCCATAGATTGTCTTGAATGGATTGTATATGTACCTAAGTAGTCTCATTCTCACAATCTTCCTTTTGATAACGTATCATTGGAAGAACATGTTAGATAGTTGGACGTTATGTTTGGAACATAATGGTTGTTTGACAAAAATAGTCCATAAAGATGGACTTATGATGATTTTGAATCATTAAATGTTAAAGTGTTAAACCAATTAAGGAGACGGAAACAAGGCAAGGACTTCACCTTGAGTCCCTATCTAAATGGTTCACTAAGTTTATTGTAAACTATGTAGTGAACAATAACTACACTCTCTCCAAAATCGTTTGATGTGTATAACACAATTGAAATAAGTTTCAAGAGAGATAGTGGGAGTTTAGGGACCATGACTATTGTAGTCAATGGAGAAGTCAAATGAAGAAGGCAAAATTAACTCCAAAGGAACAAACTTTCTTTATGAAAGAATGGACATTGGAAGGGGTATTTGCAAGTAATGACTTGCAAGTGTCAAGAACACATCTTTCGAAGGTGTTGTATATGTTCTTGAATAATTCAAGACAGCTGGTTCTTCTACTTGAATGCATGATTCTGTATTTGTGACTATGTTTTACAATCGTTGTAAAAGTGTGGCAAATAAGAAGTAGAAGATTAATGAGAGAAGAGAAAGTACTTCACATTCGGAACGTGAATCAAATATAGATCTCTGTGAAAGCAGATAGTACTTACTTCCTCATATGAACTACCAAAGTAAATGGAAAACAAAGATTGTCTTTACCATTTAATAAAATATTGTCTTTATTAATGAATAATTGGATTATTGTAATCTAATAGATTGTCTCTATAGTAGAGATGATTTGGTGGTGTTAACTGTTTAGAATATAACGATGCTTAAAACCCAAAAGATTACAAGGTAGTGACTAATCCCAACTGAGTTGTGACACCTCTGTAAACATAAAATACGAGTTGGTCATAGATGGATGCTTTGGATCGATAGATCCGGATCCAATGCCTTCTTGTTAAAATTGTATAGAGGCGAAACGTTCGAATCTTTATTCTTTTGGAAAGAATAAAGAATCACAAAGTTGTTGAGGTTAATTCACTTTGATGTTAGTGGTTTGACCACAACATAATACTACTCATGTCACATGACATTCACCGAAGATCGCTCTCGGTTGGACTATCGTGTATTTTGAATAAACACAAGTCCGAATACTTTGTAAAAGGTTTCAAAGAATTCAAGAATGTAAGTTGATGAGTAAGATGTCTAAAGTATTTACCTCCTTAAATTTGATCTAAGGAAATATAACACTTTAGAAGAGTTTCCTTGAAAGATATCAAGGAAAATTAAGCATCATAAGATAATAGTTTTCTCCATTAGGAGAAGAACGAACTCGAATAAGATTTGGTTTGTTGGATGTTATCAGAATACCCATATATATATATAGGATATATATATACACTTCTAAGACAATACGATTGTCAATTAGAATACCTTCCAAAGTTTTCATGACTCCATAGGATGTAGTTTGAAAGAAAGACAAGTCTTAAGAATGTTAAGATTTGGGGTTGTGTGCTAACTAGCAATATTGTTTAAGAATAATCTTGTGGGATATCCTTAAATTAGTTTTTGGATATCACTTACCAACTAACAAATGTTGTTTGTTGGGTAGTTCATTATAATCCTACACTAGGATTTGCCTAAGGTTGGGCATATGAACGAGAAATAAAATTCAAAGAATAGGTTCTTTGAGAGACAAGATGATATTCAACAAATATAACAACCTAGTTTCAACACTAATAGCTCGTGAAATAATGAAACCTACATAGCTAATTGATAGCTTATGGTGACTACAATCAAAAGGAATGGTTGACTTGGAAGAAACCATCTTTGATATAGTCTTGGTTTCTATTAATTCAAAGATTGTTAGCTACAACTTAACGATGATTTAATGTTTGGACATAATATGGGTTTCCGAAACCATTATCAAGATGGACTTGATAATATATGTCTAAAACTAGAAATCATTATACATGTAAGTTGTAGAGATCCATCCATCATGAATCTTAGCAAGCTAATGGGAGCTATAAGCATTTTATGAGAGAATGATCAAATCGTTTGATTTCTCATAAGGATGTAAATGAATCTTTTGTCTACAAGGTTTACAAAAGATTAGTGGGAGTTAATCATATTTCTAAATTTGAACATATATATATGATATATATCAATTTTGGAAATAAAAGAAATTCTTCTTCGTTAAAGTTATGACTTTAAACAAATCTATAATGATAGAATGTATGTGGGAGACATAGTCTATGAACATGGAATTGAAATCTATAATGATAGATTTCAGGATATAATTGGATTATATCAATCCCTGATAATAGACGAAAGATGTTAGGAAGTTTCTCATATGATGATAAGCTTCAAAAGGAAGGACAACTCTAGTAAGACTAGGAGATTGCTTTTCTCAAAGGAAACGTACCCTTTTGACTCCCAAAGAAATAATGCGTAAATAGAATCCTTTATGCATAAGCAAAAAGGTGATTTATGTATTTCATATTGTATGAAAAACATTGATATGAGTTGTACCTATAACGGTACAAGACGATATCAATGCAAGCCCAGGATCAGAACCATGGCAACTGTCAAGTGAATCCTTAAGTATTTGAGAAACACTAAAGGATGGATTCCTCAATAATGAGAAAAGTTAGAGTAACGCAATGGAAGCGTAAATGTATTAGATTATGAATCTAATCCATCATCGAATATCTCTTTATTGTGACTAAAGAGATATTTAGGTGAAAACATTAAAAGTAATGACTTTAGTGTGTTTCATCGTACATGCAAATATATATAGCCATATAGAAGCTTACAACGTTGTTGTTTGGATGGGAAAGTTATGAACTTTCTGTTCGGTTCCAACCAGAAAGTGTCTTTAGTGTGCCGACACTTTGACACTAATGGGGCGATAGCTCAAGCCAAGGGAATCAAGGTCTCATCAAGATCCGAACTCAAATGAGAGACTAAACCACATGATTGAGAATCATGTATAATGGTGAAGTCGTTAATGTTACAACCCGTCTCAAAATTTATGTGAAATTACCAATTTACCCCTAAGGTCAAAGTTGACTTTTGTTGACTTTTCGGGACGACTTGTGAAAATTATTTTCTTTACATATTCCTATTGTACTCGTCGACACGAGCGCGTGGGCGCAAGCGGAACTCAATTTGGAGTTCGAATGAACATTTTACGGGACTTTAAAGTGTAGGGGCATTTTGGTAATTTGCCACTCTGAGTTGAAAATTAGGGTTTTGGCATTTTGGGCTGACTGCACAGCAGCCAAACCCCTGTCTCCCAGTTTTCCTGCACGTCCAAATTTTCTTCCCTTCTCTTTCTCTCCTATTCTCTCTCGGCCAAATACCGTCCGAAAGCCACCATTCTTGAACGAATCACAAAACTACCAAACCAACGCCCAAGAATCATACCAGAGTGTTCCTCTCGTCATTTTGGACGAGACTGTGATTTTAGTTTCAAGAAATTCGACCCCGATTGTTCAAACCGACGTCGAAACGGTTTCGGAAACGAAACGTCAATTTCCTGTGCAATTCAGGCCAAGGTAAGCCTCGAGACCATTACCATTGGTTTAGTTGGATTGAGTAGGTTCAAATTGATATAAAATACGTCAATTTTGGTGCAGTTTTGAAGGAGATCGGAATTAGGGTTTCCCGAAGCTTTCCGGCCAATTTCAGGCCATCTCCGGCCATTTTTCCGGCCTCAAATTGGTATGAAAATGTTCTACTCCTCAATACCTTTAATTTGACATATTATGCGTCCAATTTGGCCAAAGAACGAAGAAGATATGGACATTTTAAGTTTAGGGACTTAACGGGTATTTAATTTCCCAGTTTCCGGTGAGACAGACGGCGGCGGACGGCGGGGCTCCGGCGACCGGCAAAAGGAAGAAGGAGAGGGAATATTCCGTTAACGGTAACGGAATATTCCTAACGGCG
>JAEHOF010000259.1:0-22040 GCA_018257905.1 Gillenia trifoliata | reverse complement strand
TTCTTCTTCAGACTTATATTCCACACGGTGGCTCCGGCGAATCACACGACGGCGCTGCTGAAATGCCCTTCCCGGCCCGAACAACTGTAATTTTCTTGTCAAATTTACATGCAAAAGGAAACGGAAGAAAAAACCTGTCTTCACTGACTGTCTGTGAGGACTTGAGAAGTCGGAAAGAATAACCCTTTCCCCATTTGGACTCGCACCTACTTTTTCTGCGTATTTCTCACACTGCAATTTTCGCGCCAATTTTGGTACTTCGTCGACGGCGGTGACGCCGGTGAGGAGAGCAGCTCTGGGCTCCATGGATTCCGAACCAGACTTTCCAAAAACCAAAAGAACAAGGTTCCATCTCTCTCTCTCTCTCTCTCTCTCACTCTGTGTCTGAAATTCGTGAACTTTATGGCTTTTTCTTTCTCACGTTTCCACAATGACTTGTTTGGTTGCTGAGAAAATTGAGCATAGATTTTGTTTGGGTGTCTTATTTATGAACTTTCTGCTAAGTTGATTGGAGCTGCATTTGTTATTTGATTATACATGTAAAATTTGACACGGGTTAATATACATTGTTCGATTCTGTGTTTTTCTCGATTTGGGAAACAAATTTTACTTGGTTTTTATGAAGGATTTGGATTAATTACTGATTCTTTTGTGCAATGGAATTCTTTCACATTATATAGCAGCACGAACATTTTCACAAACAGTTGGTGGGCACTGCTTTAGTAATTCATCTGAGCTTGAATATTTGAGAACAGCTGCAGAACAAGTTAGAAAACTGTAATATTGGGTATATGCAAGAAAGGGTTATATAAGGGATTCTTTTTTCTATTGGTACCGAATGCAATTTGTGATATGTTTGAATCTTTTGAAGAGATTTATTGACGTAGTGTGCTTGCAGGTACGAATGTGCTGCATGTTACAAGCAGTACAAGCAAAAGGAACATCTTTCCGAGCACATTAAGGGCTCGTTCCACTCTGTTCATCAGCCGAGATGTGGAGTGTGTAAAAAGCACTTCATGTCTTTTCAATCACTGAGGGAACATCTCACTGGTGAGATTTAATTCCTCGTCCTTTTGAATTGATCAGATGATTGCATACTCGTTTTAATTTGTCTATAAGATTGCTTGTTGTTTGATTTCTTTTTCATGGTTCCTATGATTTAGGTTCATTGGCAAAAGAATTTTGCAAGACGATTTTCACTGAACAAGGTTGTCATCTATGTCTAAAGCTTTTTGATAGCGCTACTTCTCAGAGCGAGCATAAAAACACGTGTTGCCTATCTGCACCTGCTCCTATGGTACGTTGATTAGTTCAACATCAAGCGTCCAGTATAGAATTGGAAACTTGTCATCTTTCGGTACTCCGAATGTTTTAGCCTTTTGACCCATTAAACATACTCTTAGCTGCAACTTAGATAGATGTACGCATACATTACTTATATTTTTAAGTTTAACTGTTGCAGGGAACGACCATGATGCCATGTGCAGGATCTAAATCTGATATAAACGTTAGCAACGAAGATCACGTTGGAGATGGTCTTGAAGCAGTTGCTTTGGATTGTGAAATGGTTTGGGGCGGAAGTGATGGATCACTGGACCTATGTGCAAGAGTGTTCCTGATTGATGAAGATGAGAATATCCTCTTCCACACTTACGTGCAGCCCCAAATTGCTGTCACTAATTACAGGTACAATGTTCCTCATCTTTGATTTATTTCAAGGATTTGTAGAATAAGCCTCTGATGCATTGAATGTTTATATTCCAGATACGAAGTCACTGGGTTAACAGAAGAGCATCTTAGAAATGCCATGCCACTTGAAAAAGTGCAAGAGAAAATTTTACGAATTTTGCACAGTGGAAAGACGAAGGTTCTTGTGGGGCATAATTTGGAGCGGGATATGGATTGCTTGAGATTGAATTATCCTGATTACCTGCTGAGGTATAAGTTCCCATTCTTATATGGCACCAATGCACTCAGTTTACCGTAGACTGAACCCCCTATTCTAATATATAAACATAAGAATTTTGTAGAAAGTTTAATAAAAAGAACTCATTTAATAGTTCTGCAGACAACTTTCGTTGTCATGTGCACTCCTATTATTCTCTTCCAATCTTTTCCTTATTATTGTGCTGCCAGACTGTGGCCGGCTGCCGTATTTATCTGCGAAACAGATGGTGTTGCTCTTTCTTAGACTTTTGCATTTATGGCTGTACTTCTTTTCATTCAGGCCAGCCAAGATGAGTGGCCTTAGTCATGGTGAAATTATGCATAACGGACTAATTTTAATATGACATTTTATTGACACAGTTTCCTAAAAGCTTAGCTTGGAGAAAAGAAGTCTGTTCTCTGAAGCCTCTATATGCTTGACGGTTACTTATTTTATATGCAGGGATACTGCAAACTACCATCCATTGATGAAAACAAATTTAGTCAGCCACCCACTCAAGTACCTCACACAAACATATCTAGGGCAAGTTTTTCTTACTTCTCAGACATTTACTTTTTTCTTTTTGTTTTGAGATGAGTTCAGTTTGTTTTATTTAACTCTATTTCGATTTCAGGTATTTTAAGTTGGCTGCTAAAAAGATTTACGCGTACTCTAGTTCTGTGCTGTAAAAATACACAAAGTATTTGTTTTCATGTTAACTCTGTGGGGCGTAAACACCTAATTCACATTCTCTGTTAGAAGCTCTGTCCATATTATTATTAGCTATACAATGGCAAGTAGAAATTGCCTCAATTCCATCTATAGATTGTACGCATCACGTAATCCACAATTAGTTAATACTAACAGGTGTAACAATCTAATGCTGCCAAGTGGCATCCTATCATGAAGAAATCTGATCTCTCTCTCTCTCTCAGATGTTAACTACAATCTTTTGACGTGTTCCGATCATATTCAAGTGCAGTTCATGATTTGAGTAATTCTGCAGAAGTTAATTACGGCTCTAAAGTGTCTATATACTAGTTTACACTTTATTAACAACTACCAGACTCTTAGGTAATTTGTAGTGTTTAGTTATCGTAGAAGCCTGCTCTAGTTTTTAGTGTTCCATTGAATGAATAATGTAATGAGGCTTTGGCTTTACAGGTATGAGATCCAGTCAGGTTCACATGATCTATATGTGGATTGTGTGTCTGTGATGAGACTTTACAAAAGATTCCGTGCACTAGATCATGAGAGAGAAGGGAATCGGGCATCAGTTGCGACGACGTGTGCAAAAGACATCCCGGAAAGTTTTGAGTCAGTGAAAACCAACAAACTTGAGGAAACGGCAGTGAATGATCTTTATGAAATGTCAACGCCAAAGTACAAGTGTTGGTGCCTGGATTTAGTGCAAACATAGATTCTCACTTGAAGTTTCTACAATCTTCGTTCACATTACATGGGATTGACAGAAACATCGTATGGAAAGACCTTTACTTTGAAGTTCGACTCTAAAGCTTCTGGAGATTTTGATGTATATAAGTTTGTTCGTGTCTCCTTTTTCGTTGTCATATCAGACGGTGAAGTGGATGAGGACAAAGTTTTTACTGAAGATGATTTCTTTCAATGTTTCTGCATGTCCATGGGCTGTGCTTGGGGTAGAATTTATTTACGTCTCTCTACAGAGTAACTCAAGCACTTGCTAATCTCTATGTATAAAGTTAGCACCCCAAAATCTTACATATCCAAATAATTTCTGCAGCACCATGCGCCAAAGCCCTATATTCAGCTGCAGTAGACGATCGAGCGCAAATATTGGCTGTTTCTTTGCACTCCATGAAGTGAGGTTGGACCCAAAATACACACAATAACCAGAGATAGATCGCCGATCAATGATGCAGCCAGCCCAATTAGCATCCGTGAACGTTGTAAAACTGGAAGGCCCTGGTTCGAACACTAAACCTTGATCCATAATTCCTTTCAAATAGCGAAGTATGCGTTTAACAGCAGTGTAATTAGATTGGCGAGGAGCGTGTAAAAATTGACAAACCTGATTCACCGCAAATGAGATATCAGGCCGAGTCCAAGTCAAGTACTCAAGAGCACCGGCAATAGATCTGTAAGAGCTGAGGGATTCAAGTAAATCACCACTTTCATCCAATTTTGAAGAACCAAAGGGAGTAGATACTGGTTTGGCCCCAACCATTAAAGTCTTATGCAACAGATCAAATATATACTTCGTTTGAGATAGAAAAAAACCATCCTGATTTCTGTGAACTTCTAAGCCCAAAAAAATAATGTAAGGATCCCAAATCTTCGACCGGAAATAAAGAACAAAGTTGGTGAATTAAATGTCGACGGATTTGAGAAGAATTACCCGTGACCAAAATGTCATCAATGTACACCACCACAACTGTAATATGAGAATCATTGCGAACAAATAATTAAGTATCAGAAATACAAGAATGAAATCCAAAGGAGAGCAAAGCTTTGTATGGCCTGTCATACCAGGCACGAGGGGCCTATTTTAAACCATATAAGGACCTCTGAAGCTTACACACCTAATTGGGTTTGGAAGAGTCAACAAAGCCAGGAGGTTGAACCATATACACATTCTCCTTAAGAGAGTCTCGCTTTGTTGACTCTTCCAAATCCAATTATGCTTCAATGATGTTAGCAATCCTGAGGATGTGTACTTATTTTTCAACAATGCCTTGAGGACCATATACATCCTTTTCACATAAAGATATCAACGAGTCAACAAAACTAGGAGGTTGAACCATATACACATCATTTTAACATCCTTTTGGGTAATTATTCAACTATTTAAACATATTGAAAGATATCAAATTGTAATTGAAAATAATTACCTAAAGGTCTCCCACCGGGCCCACTTTATGCACCAACTTCTAATAATGCGTCATCGAAAGTGCCAAGTGTTTAATAACTTCTCTAAACACACATTTTGCTACGTACAACTAAGTAAGTGTTTTATAAACAAATTAAACATCATCGCTCTAGATAAGAGGATTTCTCTGGACTTTCTCTTCAGCCTTATCCAAACTTCATTCATAATGTAAAGTGTTATTTGTTCATAATTTAATAAAGAGTCTACTCCTTTAATGTCAAGTGTTATTTGTTGCAAGATATCTTTTCACTCAGATATTCCTACACAACCAAAATGTAGTCTGTTTTGTTACCTTCAATATGTTTTTCCTAATGTTTTAATTCTTGTCTTTCTTATGCATAAAAGGCAAGTACTAGAAGATTTTTTGTTAACTTCAACGGTGCATTAAACGACTTAGTTAATGGAGTACCATGTGTACGCTCTACGATAAATGTACCTATCTCCATCTCGTGATCACTTGATCGATTTTCACGAAGGGTTAATGAGAAGAAATCAACTACATGATACAGCATTCATGCGAAGTGCGCAGTTGACTATCTTCTTTGCGCCTAGCTAAAAGTCGTGGTGCCAGCCAAGATGGCAGCGCCCTCTTACTGACAATTGAGAGTCAACGAGTCAAGCAAAGTCTTTTGTCAACAAACCCTCCCATCTTTGGACTCAAGATACCCTCATTTGCCACATCGAGACTTGGTACTTCTACTCAGGTAATAATAATATTTTAATGAAGTTGATTATGTCAAAATGTCATATGTGTTTTTATTTCACAAATATATTTTTAATATTTCTTTAATCAGTGTGGTTTCATATAAGGGTATTCTTATCGGCATGAGAGATTTGTTATATTACAACACTATCCTATACTAATTTATTTTTGTTGCATCATGTAGTATCAACATTGAGTTACTAGAGCTCAACTATCCACAATGTTTAAGGATGCTCAAGACTCGATGACGACATTATTCGATGTTGCACATACCATCCTTCTAGCGAATGGAGCACTTCTAAAGTAATTGTTTTCAAATATTTTGACCATCAATTGAAAGATTATTGGAAATGTGCCCTAAAACCAATCATATGATGATACTTACTGACATTTCAATCGTTAAACTAATTTAGTTTAATATAAAGGCAAAGATTATTGTTTAAAGTAGTCTCATATAAATGTTATATGCTTTCAAACAATAAGTCCAAGGAATATGTGCTTAGAAGAATGTAATCTAAACAAGCTAGGTTCATGAGACCATTCTCGATCATACATATCCTAAAAGTTCCCGATCGGATCGTCAATTGGGCACTGGGATGATCTGCTAAGACGCACGTGCTATATCTTCTGTGAGAGCACTAGTTCCCGAGTCATTGGTGTAATCGACACCAAGATAAGCATGTGGTGCTCAATATAGAATGAGTCCACTGAACACGATCAACGAGGAGTTCATACTATGTCACATGAGAACTCATGGTTGGGATAATGCAAAGTAGCTCACTCTGACCCGCGAGGCATCATAGTTGTCTCAGGTTAGGTCTCAATCTTTGACTATGTCAAAGTCACCCCATCAGAGGGTGTCCACGGCATAGTTAGGTTAAGTCACTTAGCCATGGAGTGTTGAATGCACAACAAGGGATCTCTAACCTTCAAAACCGTTTGAGGGAGAATACTCTATGATATGATTAAGAATCTCTGCCGTGAGTATGAATGATTTAGAAGTCAAGCTCAAATCATATTCAATGTAATCATATAAGTAATGGAATCACATTGGATAGTAGACATGAATAAAACTATCAAACCAAACAATGTGGTCGAGAGTATTGTATTAGAGAAAGACCGTATTGCATTGCAATCCTAAACCGAATAGGTTCTCCACCTCTTCCGATTAGCTTGGGTACCATGACATACCGCTAGGTGTCACTCATGGTTTGTGCAAGCCCTAAAAGTGTATAATCACTAAAGGGAGAATTGAGTATGTTTCAATTCGTAATTGATTTGAAAGAGTTCTGGTTCCCACCGCCCGCTAAAAGGAACCTAATGGATCGTACACCGTGTAAGGTAGAGATTGATGAAATAATGGAGATGAGTAAGGATAATTAAATGGTTTAATTATTTATGGCAAGGATTAATTAATATGTTAATTAATTAAACGAATAAGTTCAAGTATAGACTCGGTTAGTTTTGGCCTCAAGGCCCAATGGGCTTCAACGTTAAGCCCATTGACTTAAGTTGTATGACAAACTTAACGACTAACGTAAACATAAGGCCCAAACGCCCAATGAACCCATATGGTCGGCCATTTAGAGAATGTGTAGTGAACTTGCTTTAATTGCAAGTTTGCCACTGGCTAATGTGAGGTGCTATAAAGGCAACTTTATAGCATTTCAACATTAAGGGTTTCTTTGGAGAAAAGATGAGTATCAATGCTCTCTTCTCTCTAAAGAGGCCGGCTACCCTAGAGGAAAATAGCTAGCAATCTCACTTCCTCTGTGGCACTCATCTCCTCATCAAGGCTCTCCTTGGTGTGGAAAAATTAGAGGTTCTCAATTTTGGGAACTTGGAGAATCCTCTTCATCCATCCTCCTCCAAGAATTCCATGGAGCTAAGAAGCAAGGAATGAAGGCCCTCTCCTTGCGATTAGCCTTTTTGCTTATGCAAAGAGGAATCAACAAAGGTATATGACTCTCAACTCACTTTGTTTTTTGAGTTGAGCCATGGTTCACTACCATATCTACTAGGGTTTGAATTTCTTGGGGTAAAGTTTGCTTTTGAGTATACAAGCATGATTCCGCCTTTTAATTGTTAATTGCATGCTATAGATGTTGCTCAAAATGAACTTGGTTTTCCGAAAATTTCCTTCAAAGATATCAACTTGTAGTTGAAAATAATTGCCCAAAAGTCGTCTCCACCATTGATGAATCACTTGGTGGAACAACATCTAATAACGCATCATCGAGTGCTAAATGTTTTATAACTCTTTAAACTCAAATTCTTACATACAACTAAGTGTTTTATAACTCAATTAAATATCATTGCTCTAGATAGGAGGATTTCTCCAATCCCTTTCTCTTGTCGTAAGATATCCAAACCTCTGCTCATAATGTAAAGTGTTATTTGTTGCGTATATCTTTTCACCCGTCATTATTCCACCGACCAAAATGTAAGCCTTGTTTTGTTAACTTCAATATATTTTTCCAAATATTTTACCCTCGCCTTACCTATGCATAAAAGGCAACCCTAGAAGGTTTTGTTAACTTCAATGGTAGATTAAATGACTTATCTAATGTAGTATCATGTAGTACACTCCACAACAAATGTACTATCTCATTTACACCCACGGATTATTAGATGATAACTTGATTATCTTTCACGAAGTTGATGAGAAGAAATCAACTACATGGTATGAGCATTCGCGCGAAGTACGAGTGACCATCTTCTTTGCGCATAGCTAAAAATCAAAGAAAAGATGAGATTTGTGAGTAGAAAGTCAACAAAGCTTAGGATCGTCCAATATTAGAGTAATCTCTTCACATAGTTTGTCTCGAGGGATAGTTGACCCAAGTCGATTGGACGGGAGTAGGCCTTAGCATAGTATAGGCAACAAAGCAAAGTAAACTACAATAGCCACCATCCTGCACTACCAAGTTCCTCAAAACCTCAGAGACAAGGCAAAACAACCTATGAAGTCTATATTTGTCAACAAACGGAATTTCGATCCAAGATAATTTTCATTTGCCACATCAACTTGGTACTTCTACTAAGGTACACATTTTAATCAAGGATTATATTATAATGTCATGTGTTTTTTTTATTTCACAGTATGCTTTTTAACTTTTAATTTGTTTCTTATAGTATTCTTTTACTGCAGATAAGAGATTTGTTATATTACAAACGCTTAATTAAGTATACTACCTATTTTTTTGTTGAACAGTGTAGCATCGAGATCGTGGGTTATTTAGAACTCAATCCATCTCACAACCTTGGTGGGATGTCAGACTAAGGTCGACATTATTTACGTTGCATATAGTGTGATCCTTCTAGGGCAAGGAAGACCTTCAAGGTAATTTTCAAATATTTTGACCATCAATTGAAAGATATCAAATCTGTATTTGAAAAATAATTGCCCAAAAGAAGTCTTCATACCATAATGAATCACTTTGTGCAAATATCTAATAACTCTCGTCATCAAGTGCCAAAGTGTTTTATAACTTTCTCTTAAACTCAAATTATTACATACAAGTGCTTATAACTCAATTAAACTCACTTCAGATAGGGATTTCTCCAATCCTTTCTTGTCAAGATATTATCCAAACTTCGTTCATAATGTATAGTGTTATTTGTTGCAGAATATCTTTTCACTCATGGCTATTCCATTTTAACAAAATGTAAGCTTTGTTTTTGTTAATCAATATGTTTTTCCTAATGTTTTAATTGTTCACTTATGCATAAAAGGGCAACTACTAGGAGGTTTTGATATCAATCAAATGTGGATTAAACGACTTAGCTAATGTAGCACCACATGTGTACGCTTCACAACGAATGTACCATTCCATTTGATGACTCATGCATCATTAGATGATCACTTGATCTGCTCAAGTCAGATGAGAAGAACACCACATGGTATGAGCATTCGTAAAAGTTAAGTGCACGTAGTGACTATCTTCATGCCATAGCTAAAAAGTCAGTTAAAAGATGATTTGAGAGGAAAGTCAACAGCTAAGATTGTTCGATCATGAGAATAATCCCCTACATATAGGCCCGCTCTGTGACAATCGACCCAAGCAAAAACCATGGGTCACCACCATCCCACCAGCCGAGTTCCTAAAACCCTTTGCATGGAAAAACCAGCATCTAAGAAGTCTTATTTGCTTGAACGTGAAACCTCTCTCTTTGATCCTCATTTGCCATATCGAGACTTGGTAATTCTACTCTAGGTAATAACATTTTAATCATGATTATGTTTATTGTGTCAAAATGTCAGGTGTTTTTATCTCCACAAATACATTTTTAACATTTCTTTTAATTTTGCATCACATAAGGTATTCTTAGCGCATAAGAGATTTTGCATCATCATGGAGGCCCTTTTTACTATTTGCAAATGTATAACGTGTAATGGTAAGGGGTGTATCCAAAGAAGAAGAAAACAAAGTTTGCTGCCGTCAATTTGCTAAGCCTCATCAAGGATAAGTCACCCAATCCTCAAAGCAAAACCAAAGGATATCATTTCGCATTTAAAGCAATTTTATGGACTGAGCAAGTTGATCATTCCATCACACTTTGGTAAACAACGGGAAGGTACTGATTTAAAAGGTGATGATATTGATACATAAGTTCACACTTTATATGTTGATCAAGGATTTATGAAAAGGAGTTCTATTTGGAGGAGAATCGCACAAGGTGTACAAAATGGTGTTGATATAGGATACGAGCAGAAGAAAGACCTTAATTTGAGATCGCCCAAATGGACACAATGGGCCCACAACCATCAATAATGGCTCGCGACGTGCCACGCGTGATCGATATACTCAGCATATCTCGTAGGTTCTCTTGGGAATAAGTCCAAGACACCACTGTGGATAAGTAATGCTGAGACTTGTTAGACATAAAACATAAACCACTCTCTTTGCCTTGGCAAGCATATGGTTCTTAAACTTCCGTAGGGATTTTATACAATGTTCCTCATCAAACTTGGGGCTGCTGAAAGGGCAGTTTTGTGGTGTACTGATTTGGAAAATTATACATTATTAGCACGTTAGTCATTCATGTATATGAAATCCACAATACATTATTACAGTGAATTGTATCCTATAGTATTACTCATTAATAGCTCTCTGATACATATAACATAATATAGATATACTAATGAAAAGATCAACCTCGATTGTATCCAAGAATCTCTCCGTGAGTGAAATAATGTTTATCATGCAATTTGTCTAAAATTAAAGGTCCTTCCAGTTTGGGCCCGCTCAGCCTCTATGCTCACCCTTTAGTTTCTACCAAGACATGAAATACACAAGTTTGAGAACAATATTCTAGGGATTGGCTAAGGTGCTTATAGCATTCAATGCTATCACCTTTAAATTTCTACAAAACCGGCTATGTAGGTCAAGGTAAAGAAGTCATGACCCACTCTTATCTCTTATCCCACCCACTTCTTCTCCCCTCCTTCCCGCGTAATCTCCTCACTCTTTCTCCCTCCTTCCCTCCCTCTCTCCCTCCCTTGAGAAAGAAGGTCCAAGAGCAAAAATAGCATCTAGGTTTTCCTCTCTCTTCCATTAGTAAGAATGGTTTGTGCTGTAAGATTCAACTTCCATAGCTGCAATAAAAGGAAACATTTCGATGAACCGCTCTTTTGAAAAATATTGAGATTCGATACTAACACTCAATGTAGCGTCCAGAGGTACGTATCATCATTGATCAAAGCTATGCAACAACATCAAACAGTAGAAAGCAAAGAGATAACTATCAGTCTAAGAAGGCTTGATTGGAAACAAGTCTTCACATCAGAAGTAGACGAGTGTTGTTGTATTTAATAATACAAGTATTATTTGCCAATTTCAATTTTGTTCATACACTAACTATTTTTTCATTACCAAAATGTATTTAAAAACCGTAGATCCGTTCTGGAAGAACCGGTGAACGATGCAAAAGACGAAGAAAGAGGTCGATTTTATCAATTTGCTACTTGTGTTTGTCACATTTTATACCATTTAAGCAATATCGCGGATAGGTTGACATTAAATGGAAATTGGCAATGCGGCATGAGTAGGTAATTATAATGGTGAGATAACTTTAAATGTTGCAAGCTATGGAGCGTTGTATATACTTTTATTTGACAATTTAGGGTGTTTGACGAAGTATGTTCAAAAACAAATTGCGAGCAAATAATGTAGTGCTACAATTGATGAAAGAAGAGCTGGAGGGTTGAGGCGCAGTTCATGTCTAACATGAAGATAGAAATTGAAAGCCACATCCACCAACATCGCCCACAAAGCTCAACTTGTCACCTAAGACTACTGGGCGACGGTCATCCCCCTATCCCCTGTGCCGACTCTAAGTCCCTTTGAAATATTGGGTTTCAAAAACAATATGCAAGGTGACTCTAAGCTCTGGCCGAAATAGTACGCGTATAAGACCGGAAAAACCTCAAACTCGGTGTACGACAAAAGATAAAACAAAACATTTCAGTCCGACGTGACCTATCGAGTCTAGTTTTAGTTTGTTTTCGCGAGTCTCGTGTCCTCATTTGAATTTTGGTCTCGTATTTGTGTGTGAGAACAATTAACATTTTATGTAATAAATATGGTGTTGATGAATGGGTTGAATTTTCGTATGTATTTCTCGTTGAAAACAATTAACATTTTATGTAATAAACATGGTGTTAATGAATGGGTAATATTATTTTCTTTCATGTAGTGTATGTTTGTTGAAACTAAATTTCGTAGGATGTTTAATTTTTTATGCAAGACTTTATGCACCATTGTTAATGGTATTGGTATTATTATTAAATTTTCGTGGATAAGTCCCCTGGCATGTTAACCGTGTGGGAATCTTCTCACCATGTGAGTGCAGGGTTCAACCAAGCTAATGTTGAGCCTCGTGAACGGCTGGGAATCGCAAGGCTGCCCCAACTCATAAGTTTGATGAAGGTTGGATTGCAAAAATGGTTCCCCTCACATCCATTCAAGGCAAGGCTCCCAAGAAGTCTTCATCGTCGGGAAAATGTGTCGCATTTTACAACGGCGTATACTGGGGATATGCACTCAAGGTGAAGGTCAGTGCTTCGTCCCGTAAACCTTTTTCCCTCTTATTGTTTCAATGATGTAGGGATGAGTCTATTATACTATATAATTTTAATTTGATATTGGTGGTTCATTGTCACATTTGAAAGATCAATGCACTACCTCCGAGCTATTTTTTAAAAAGTGGAAAGTTTGTCTTATGATATTATATGACATTTAAAAAAAAGCAGATATGGACTCCGACATTCACCCCATTGGACCATACATCTCGGCTTTGTTGTATATTAGTATTTCACACTTTCTCTTGCAGGTGGTCATACTCCAAGCTTGCTACAACAAGTCAAGGTGGAAATTACCCAAGGTCATTGTGTTGCCCAACCAAGCACATGTTTGGATTGTGATGTAAGCATGTTTCGAAAGTTTGATATATTTGAACCGATTCATGTTTCACATTCTTTTTAATAATGAACTATTTGCCCTTGTCATGGACATGGTAGGTCATCAATGTCACGCAGATTTGTTCCAAATAACTTCGACTGATAGTTGGTTTTTTCTACCTTTACTCGGTAAATTGTACACTATTTTGTATATTACTTTGCCTATATGATATCTTTTATATGTTGACACCCCACACTTCACATACAAGAACGGCCTGGGTCACTATGACATTGCAAAAGGGTTTGAAAGCTTTGAAGGTTGAGAAGTCAGGCATTCTAAAACAAGAGATTCCTAGCCATCCTCGTACTCAATGCAATACCGTGAGCAAGCTCAATCTAATGAAATGACAATTTCATGTTATGTAAGTAAACTTTTTATTTGAACTTCATTTTGTTCACATCATTATTGGCTTGCAGATGTATTTCCTCTTCATTGTTCAAACTCTACAACATTGGTGGCTGGCTGGTGGTCCACTCGACACTAGTACCAGTGAGACTGGGGATGGGCCGACTCTCCCAAGTCCGGCCACGTGCCAAGCCGCCTTAATCGTGGTTAGCATTTATAATGTGTCATGACCTAATGTAAGCCGTAATGGACCCTTGTAATATTAGTTAGATTCCACAGAAGCCCTATATATTTAAAACATGCCTTGCCATGTCTTGCAGATGAAATCGCTAGACGCTTTGTATAAAGCAGAAATCAAAAGTTGGTTTAGAACAAGAGTTTAAGTTTCGAGGAGTTTCAAATCACCTTTGCCGAAAGAGCTCCCCAACAAAAACCAACATCTTTGATTGTGGGTATTTGTTATAAGGAACATGCAGCACGGCTCACCACTACGGGCATGACCCTTCTTCGTGGTAAATTCGCTTCATACTTTATAGTTTTCTTGTTATTTTTATTTACAATCTTGTCGTTGCCGTAGTTTTGTCTCGCATCACATTTATTTCGATATTTAAACCTCCGTAGTTTGTTTCCGAGGTGGAGTAGAATAAGATTGTTGTTGGACATCGTTTACCACTCCAATAATATGGCGTTTAATGGCTTGGTCATGCATTTGCACTACTGAATCCACTCACCCACTCAATGCTAGACTCCGTCCCATTACCCCAACCCTCTGCGATGAAGGTACCTTCCAATAGGAAGAGGCCAAGCGAAGACCGTGGAGAAGATGAAGAGGTCCAGAGCAAGCAAAATAAGCAAGCGCATAAGGTGTTGCATCCCATCATCAAACGGCCCGCAAGTGAGAAAATGTACCTTGCATATGATTAGTCTTATGGCTGCTTTGCATATATGAGGACATCTTTTGGTAAAAATCATGTCGTTGCACCGTGGCCGCTGAATCTTTTTGGAATTTCCACATAAGTAAAGCAGATTGTTAATCAAGTACCCTATAATCTTTAAAAGGGTTAGTCGATCAAGAACGTGTTAACTAACCAGTAACTACTCCTATCATTTTTTAAAAAGGGTTAATTAATCATGGATCACAATGATCGTAGTATGTACTTATATGCTTCTAACACATATACTTAGTGATGCACATGCTATTTTGTATCCGTATTATTGATATTCTCGTAATGAATGGAGTGTATAATCCTCCCGATGAACTCTGCACGCTCTGCGTTATATTGTTACTTGTTGGTTGATTATTTCGGCAACCTATATAAAATGCATACAACGATTCAATTATCACATTTTTGACAATGTAATGACCAAATATGGTGCAAATTTTGCATACATTTTAATCCCCACTACTCTTAAAATATCCCACGTAGGGCAATGAGGCCAAATTGTAATGATACAAAGTGACCAGATAAACCTTAAAATTTAAGGAATAAGATATCGTAGGGATTTAAGCACAAAATATAGTGTGCTAGTTTCTTAACCGAATTTCATTGCCAAATTAGATATAGTTGTTCATGGAGTCCAAATCAAATATAAGGTGCATACAATTTATATCACCGGATAATAAATCATACAAATCTCGAGCACAACAATATGCAAAAGAGTAAAACCAAGTTCTAATAACAAAAAAACACTCGGGTTTTCCCATTGCCATAAACATACCCAATATCAAATGATAGCAAGAAAATAAATTCACTCAGGATGAGCGTGCTCTCATTGCTTCAATGGGTGTTGCAAGATAGGATTTTTGGGCAAGCTGCATCTGCTACTAATTTGAGAGCATGATTGCGTAACCATTTCGCTGTTGGAATTCATGAATCTCAGCAATGACCGCAACCTCCGACGAACCTCCCTTATTATTCGACCGTTTACTCGGCCGACAATTTCTCTCATCACCATTTGCATGTCTCTTAAGGCATGTTGTCTTATTTGCGGACTGCAACCACACAAGCTGGTGCAATTGTTGGGCTTGCCCCCATGTTTTTTCCACAACTTCGTCCGCTCTGCTGCATGTTTTCCCTTTGTCTCGACGACTCAGATCCTTAATAACGTTCTCATCTCTCGCGAACAATTTCTCTTGTCTCCACCTCGCTGTCTGGGACTAATTAATAAAACATTGGCTAAAACTTTTTCAAGTTCAATATCCTCTTTGCTTTCGCATAAGCAAATAGCATCCACTATTCCATGGTAGCATATTTGGTTGCATAAGCTACCAAGAGAACCATTCATAGTGATTTTCAACTCTTGTAGCCCGGAGCCATCTTAGTGCACACAACAAATGGACACATGGTGTGCTCTCCGATTCAAAAAGAGCTTACGTGCACACGCCTCTTGGTTCACTTGGCGTGGTGGACAAGATATTTTCCGATCCTCCGCATCGTACTTTGTCATTTCAAACACATGAGTATCCCGTAATACCTGGCCGGTGGTGGACTATTTATTGCACTCCATCAAATTTATCCGGTCACAGATACGCATAAACCTTTTCTCAGAAATCAAGTGGATGCACTTTTTCTAATACTGCCCAATTTGGTGGTGCAACCGGTGTTGTATACACTCTCACACTCTACCATTGCAACATTATTTCAGATTGCCTAAGTGCCCTTTCAAGCCGTGGGATGCATTTGTACAACTTCAAAAAAGATCCAACAAAATCCTTCATCACCCGTTTCATACTTCAAGATTCCTCCTCCTGGCCGTTTGCACTCCACCCATAAAGTGACCTTTGAATAATGCTTCAGCCCATCGCTCTTTTTTTTTCATAAGCATCGTTTCAGCCAGTAGAGTGTTTTAGTGGCTATTTCAAAACCTTCCTCGCTCTTTGGCATTCCCAAAAAGTTCTTCCCATACCCTTTTCAAATTGGCCAACTCCTCCATTGCCTCGTACAAACACCTCGAGAACATTCCATTCATCTTAGTGTTCAACAACTTCTTTTAACATTACGGGTAGATGCCAAGCACAAAGCTCTATGTCTAGCTCCGCTGAAAACGTCACACCGCAATCCTCATTGATTCCACATCCATCCGTAACCACAGACATAGGCATTTTTCCATGCATGGACTCCAAAAACTTATTCAAAGACTCCACCAGAACTATCGCCTGCCTCGTCACTCAACATTGCATATCCAAATAACACGCTTGATTCATGATGGTTTACACTCAAAAACATGACTAGTGGCTTCTCATAAAATATTAGTCATGTAAGTACTATCGAATGCTACAACTTTGCCGAACAACCCATAATCACAGATTCCGAATCACGCCGTAACATATTTGCCAACCCGCCTCTCGTGTCAACCGAAAAATCTGCAATAAAATCTAGGTCATTGGCAGCCGTAGAATGCATGTACGTAAGTACCGCCTCTCCGAGTCACCTTCGAGTACAACTTTTCCTCTACTAGCAGCCATTTTATTATGCAGATCCTTTACCGTAAACCAATTTTCATGTAACCCCGCTTGTCAACCAAATACTCATACGTTGTGCATGTTCCTGATCGCTTTGCGCAATGAAATAGCCCACTACACGATTATCCGAAACATGACGATGTGATCTCAAATATGAAGCTTGCCCGGGACTTGTTAGACGCTGGAATGCGAAATGGTGAACTTGGTTGCAATATAAGAATTATTTGCTTCGACAAAACTTGATGTGAATAGCATTTACTGCATTTATCCCTTGTCTCTACTCTATGAGTCCCGACCCTTCCTTTGTAGTTCATACCATTGGCCGTCTCGCTTCCCTTCCTTGGCACAAACCCACGACCTCCTTGTCACAATATTTTCATTTCTGTAATAAAAGTCCCTTCGCACACCAAAACCCATTTCCTTTGCATATCTTTTTATAAAAACTTCGCATCCTCAATTGATACAAACTTAGTGCCTACAACATCCCTTTCCTCAAATCGAACACCTTTTTACCCTTAAATAAGTAGGGATTGTCAAACACCACACCACAAAGATTATCATTTCGACACTGCCGTCAGTAAAGCCAACCAATGCCGCTTTGTTTTGGTGGTAAAGCGATTCGCACTCATACCTATCCTCATACTCCTCCTCTCATCATCTCCACTACGCATAATTCATCCTTGCAAAATTTATCCAAAATAAACAAAGAACTATAAGTGGAAAATAAACTCCAATATTTATCCGTCTACAACTTATCAACACAACAATATGGACTGCTAAGTGCTCGTCCACAACATTGGAATTCAACTAAGTATCGGTGGAGAAAGATAAACCACAATCAATTTAGGGGAAGAAAATTAAATAAGGTGGAAGCCATTAAATTTGTGGGTGGAAGATAAACCAGATTAGCGCAAGTGAACAATACGTGGGATATCAACTTAATTATTCAAAAGTGAACAATGAACCCCAAGTATTTAATGAACATGAAAACGAAAATTATGATATGAATTCAATTACAGTAAACCCCATCGTGTTTGATGCCGATTACCCAAGTGTCTGCGGTAGTTTTCGAGTAAGCATGTGAGCATGGGGACAACAAGAAAGGCCCAGGAGTGAGATGAAATTGAGAAGTTAAAAGTGGACATCAGTTCACCGACCATGGCGCTGTTGCTGGACGAGTGAGCGATCTGGGTGGCACGCGAGAGTAGGGATTGGGATGCCGCGATGAGAAGAGGTTTATGGAGGAGGAGAGTGCGAGGAGGCTGCAATTGCAATAAGGAAGATGAAGATTCACCAATTGGCACCATTTCAAAATATTTGGGTACGAGGTTTCGTACCACTCACCCCCAAAATATCCCTGCGATTGGGACATCGTGTTCTTTATTGCCATGTGGCATCGGGGAGATTGGGTCACCGTCCATGGAAGTGGCAAAAGCAGACTTCACTCAGCTTGTTATGTAATTTTAATTATGTGTAATATTTTATTTGTATTTATCTTTTACAATATTAATAATAAATTCATTATACGTCAAAAATATTACAAAGATACTACAAACTGTAATGAGAAATCCTGCCAACTTTTGTGAAGGAAAGTTTGGTCTCCAAATTCGACACTATAATCTATGAACTCTAGATTTATATTTAATCGTCCATTGTCATTTACGTTTACGCTTCTGTTTTTTTGTCTGATTTCATTTTTTTCATATTTTCTTTTGAAAAACATGATCTTTTTAGTAGATGCAAAGATGAATGGTTTTCGGATCGTTGATATCATATCTCGAAAATTTATGGTTCATCAAAATTAGTCAATGTTATATAGTTTCTAGAAATTGTATAAACTCCAGCCATATTTTCACTAACCATAAAAATCAACGTGATATCAACGATCTCGAACTGCTTCATCTTTCCGCATCCACTAAAAGATTATGTTTTCAAAAAGAAATCTGAAAATGAAATCCGGTGAAAAATAGAGCGTACACGTAAAGGACAATCGACGGTTAAAATATAAATCTAGGGTTTATGGATTATAATGTCGAATTTTTAGAGTTGACCTCTACACGAAAGTTGTAGAGCTTCGCATTATGAGTGTTTGTATATTTTCTTTATATTTTTCACACTTGTATAATAATTATTATGAATTTTCAAAATTTTGAACTTAAAAAAAAAACACTATTCACAAGGGTTTGGAGGGTTTTGAAAATCCAAACGATGATTTAACCATCCTCAAAGCATAGAGGATGCGTTCACGAGATTTTGCACATTTGTTTTTGCATTTTACACACGCGTAAATTAATTATTATGAATTTTTTAATGTGCTTTGGAATTTTTTTAATTAACAGTTTTTTTGTTTGAGTTAAAAATTAATTAAAATTCATAATAATTATTATAAATGCAAAAAATGTGGAAAAAATATGAAAACGCTCATCATCGCATCCTCTTCGCTTTGACGATGGTTACATCATCGTTTGAATTTTTAAAAAGGTCCAAATTTTTATGAATAGTGTTTTTTTGTTTAAGTTTGAAATTAATAAAAGAGCGAGGAAGGTTTGGAAATAGTATTTTAACTTAAAATTATTTTAAATTTAGTATTTAAACTAAAAACTCCCATAGATGTATTAGTGATCATTGCTCAGTATTGTTGTAGTGAGATCAAGACCTATTGCTGAATAATTAGCTAGGCTCGTGATGTAGAACAAATGGCCGAGTGGATTGAAGATGAAATGGAACGAAGAAACACAAAAGGACGTAGTGGGAATTTGCAAATTTGAAGTCCAAGATCCGTTTTGGGCCTATGATAACTTTCCGAAAAGAGTACAACACCATGGTTCAAACTCACCACTATGTTGTGATATATAATGGATTTTGGCCATCCGAGGCCGTTTAGGTTTTCAAAACTGCATTTTAAGTTTTGTAATAAAAATCAGACTTTTCATTTGTCGTCTGGTTAAGTTCATTTCTTTCCGTAGGGCCCCTTATCTTTCCTAGAACGTTGTGATTGAGTTATTTAAGCCACTGGCTCCCAATGTAAACTCATCATTGAAAAATTAATCAAATAAACCTTTCGGTTCACCATTATTCCATGGGCCAAAAGGTAAGCCTTGTTTTGTAAACTTCAATATGTTTTACCTAATGTTTTAATTCTTGTCTTTTTATGCATAAAAAGGCAAGTACTAGAAGGTTTTGTTAACTTCAGCGATGTATTAAACGACTTAGTTAATGAAGTATCATGTGTAAGCTTCACAGACAAATGTACCATTCCTTCTGTGACCCACAGACTATTAGATGATCACTTGATCATCTTCCACGAAGTTGATGAGAAGAAATCAACTACATGGTATGAGCATTCCTGCGAAATACACGAGTGTTTTTATTTCACAAACATTTTTTTAACATTTCTTTAATTTAGTTTTATATAGGGGTATTCTTAGCGGTCTAAGAGATTTGTTGTATTACTCACGTAGGTAAAAAGACCATTTATTTGGTACTTGAGCGCAGGAGTTTTAAAGTGAAGCTCTCTTACCCATTAGTTGATCTGCTCACTATTAAGGCTATATCATCGTTGGCAACCCCAATTTTTGAGTTAGGTTCTCAACTTCCACTTTATTATATAGGCACTTCCCTTGACGCACAAATTTATACTCAAGCCCTTCCTCCGACGCCTGACATGTACAAAGTTTCAGATTATATATGTTAACTTTTTGCCTTAAAATCCCATAATCAAATACCTAAATATCAGAAATAAAATCAACTAGGGGGTTAGTTGATCTGATTCCTTTTCTTTACTTTTACTTTTCTATCAGTGAAAAACAGCCTAGCAAACCATCATACGTGAAAATACATCGACATTCGTTTTTTCCTCCTCCTCTCTCTCCTAGCAAACTCATCATTGTTATCATCGTTCCCAAATTTAAAATCAGATTTGCAAGTTTAGTTTGAAAGAAACTCGATGGAATTTTGTAGCAGAGGCAGAGAGTTGAGGCTGTAAATGAAGGAGCTTGATGGAATTTTGCAGCAGAGGTAGAGAATTGAGGCTGTGAATGAGGGAACTCGATGAAATTTTGTAGCAGAGGCAGAAAATATGTATGGGTAATTTGGGTATAGAAAATTTGATTTCGATTCAGTCTTCCTCAATCTAACCTCCCTCTTTGGATTTCAATTCACCTAATATCAGAAATCGGACTCTTGATTTTACGCGGAACCCGCATTACTGTTCATTCCACTTGGTTTGGTAAATAACAGAGTAATCTGAAATGGGAATGACTCCCATTCTGCTTATTCCGTTTCTGCGAAAGTAAACATGCCCTAAGTTTCTCATTCCTTACTTATTCCAAATCTGTTAATTAAACACACATTAAGCTCCTTCCCTACCCATCCAAATTTTTTCTATGGATTGGAGCTGCAAAGATTGCAAGTCCAATAATAGCATCTGCGGCCTCAACTCCTCCGACCCAAATAAGCAATTCATCTATTTTTGGAGTTTTTGGAGAGCTAGGATTTTGGTTTCCCATCTGTTTAACCAGTACTGTTACAACCCGTCCCAAAATTTTATGTGAAACTACCAAAATACCCCTAGTGACCAATGTTGACTTTTGTTGAATTTTCGAGACGACATGTGAAAATTATTTTCTTTGCATATTCATGATGTACTCGTCGATACAAATGCATGGACGCAAGCGGAACTCAATTCGGAGTTAAAACGAACATTTTACGAAACTTTAAAGTGTAGGGGCATTTTAGTAATTTTAACACCCGTAAGTAAATTAGGGTTTTTGGCTGGCTTCTGTGCAGCCAACCCCCTAATTCCCTCATTCACTTTGCACGATCTCTCCCTCTCTCGACCAAAACCACCCAAAACCACCAAAACCCTAACTTTTGGACGAATCACAAAACCATCGAACTGTCGATCAAGATCATTACCATTACTATCGTCTCATCATTTTGGACGAGACTGTGATTTCAGAATTCCCAGACTCGAATCCAATTGGCCAAACCGACGCCGGAACGAAAACGGCAAACTGCCATTCAAGTTTCTGTACAATCCCGACTTAGGTAAGCCTCGAAACCATTTCCATTGGTTTTATTACGTTGGGTAGGTTCAAATCGACATAAAGAAAGTGGAATTTGGTGCAATTTTGAAGGAGAACGGAATTAGGGTTTTCCCGAAGCTTTTCCCGGCGCGTCCGACCGTTTCCTAGCGCGTGGCGGCACGTGCGGTGGCGCCGACGGCGGTG
>JAEHOF010000196.1:0-33701 GCA_018257905.1 Gillenia trifoliata | reverse complement strand
ACCAAAAACAACAAAAGGCCTCGCGAACATCCCTCCGAAGGGATAGGTACTGAGCCTGTTGGATCAGTTGCCAAAATAGAAAGGTTCGGGACCAGCGACCGGGCCGACTCGATATATTCCGAGCCTGCACTCTCGCAAAAGGCTTCGCGAACATATTTTTGGCATGCCCGGTGGGATTTCTTTCTTGACGTTTATGCCCAAGCATAAAAGAAAGGATAGAAGAAGCTTATTGTCTCAAACACAGCTTCAGATGACGGGAAAAGACGCCACGTCCATCCCGACAGACTTGGGTCAAACTTCACCAGAGACCCAAGCCTCCAGCCAGACGCCCAGAAGTAGCATGGAGGAACTCCAGTCCTCCATGGTCCAGATGATGAAGACCATGGAAAGGATCGCCTTGGACAACAGAACAGATATCAGAAATCTGTGCACATCATCCAATAATGTCCAGAGCAAGATCGACCAGGGTTTTTCATTCCTTTCTAATCAACTGACTGGATTGAAAGAACCGTCTGAGAAGCCAATATTGAACATGGGCGGAATGGAGTCGTTCAAGCCATTCGTACTTCCAGCAGAGAGTCTACCTCTCAAGGGCAGGCTGGAAGAAGGGAGCAAGGGATACGTCACCCCCAACCCGATGGCACAAGACCTTTCATCTGAGGAAAGGTTGGAGATGCCCAACACTTCGCTAGTGGCCGGGGAAAGCCTGTTTCTGAATCCTGTAGACGGTGCGACTAGCGGAGCCCAGAAAGGAAAGCCAGGAAAGTATATTCCTAAGAAGACGGAGCCTGAAAAGTTCCCTGGCGGTTTCCTTCAGAAGGGAAGACCTGCTTTCACTCCGAGAGCAGGATGGGGAAGAGCACAACCACAAAAGCCACATATGGCTGGAAGGGGAGGCTTTAACCCCAATGTGTGGAGAAATCCTGACATTGAGCAAAGTTCAGATGGAAGTCAGGGAGGTCTCCACTACGGACAAGAAGATCCTGACCTGGTATTATTGCCTGAAGAAGGCGATAATGCGGGGTTGAGAAACGAGATAGCCGAGTTGAGACGGCTAATTCTCAGGGGTGTTAGGCCAGAAGTGGCCACCAATCAAAGGCCGGTGTATCAAAAACCATATCCGGCCTACATTGACGAGCAGAACCCCTTCTCGATGAACTTCAAGGTTCCTAACTTCCCTACTTACAATGGGGAAGATTCATCGGCATCATCACTGGAGCACATTAGGAAGTACTCCAACCAATGCATGGCATTCGAGGACAATCCCAACTTCAAACTCCGTTTATTCGGTAATTCGTTGGTAGGGATGGCGTCCCATTGGTATTCCCATCTGACTCCCAATTCTATCCGAAGTTGGGACCAGATGGAAGCAACCTTTCATGACCAATTCTATAGGATGGAGCCAGAAGTCACTATCAATGACCTGGTGGAGGTCAAGCAGTCTGATCACGAGACCACGGAAGACTTTATCATGAGGTTCAAGCAAACCAAGATGAAGTGTAAGTTCCCCATAAGCAATGACCAATCTGTGGTCATAGCTCAAAGGGCGTTGAAAATCTCCTTACGTAAAAAGTTTGGAGATGTCAAGTTCAACGACCTACAGGAAATCGTGATGGCTGCCACCAAATATGAGAGGCTGTTGGCAGAAGAATCCCAGCATAAGCACTCCTCCAAGGTGCCTTTCTTCAGGAAACCTTCCGTAAACCACTTGGATTTTGAATTCATTGAGCAATCCGATGGTTCCGGTGATGTTTTTGAAGAACTAGAGATATCTGCGGTCGAGATGGTTCCGCCAACCACCCCAATGATCATCAAAGGGTTGGTGAAACCAGTAAAAGACCAAAGGGCTGCCTTAGAAGCGGGAGGCTATGTTCCCAACAAGCCCCCTAAGTTCCAGAGCTATACATTTGACCTCACTAAAACGCCAGAGATCTTCGACGAGTTAGTGAAGAACAGGTGCATCAGGCTGGATCCATCAAAAAGGATACCCAAGCCTGAGGAACTGAAAGGGAAGAAATACTGCAAGCCCCATGGCTCTTGGAATCATAGTACCGTGAACTGCGTGTCGTTCCGGGATTGGATCCAAGAGATGATCAACAAGGGGAAGCTGGTCTTGGAGAAGCCCCAAGCCACTATGATGGTAGATACTGAGCCCTTCCCAGAGGTCCCAGTAAATATGGTAAACTTGAATTGGCCAAGAAGTGGCCAAAGGAAGGAAACTTTAGACCTCGGTAAGGGGAAAAGTTCAGCGAGCGCCAGTCGGGATGTGAGAATTGAATCTCAACCCGACAGACCTAAGGCGTTTATCAAAGGAGGAGTTGTACTGTGCAGCAAGTGCAAATGCGAGTGCAAACTCCAAATTCCTGCTCCTGGGGCAGTGATGGACCAGGACTTGGTCCGAAAACAAGAAGGGTTGAGACTCAAGGAAATGAGGAGTCCAGCTAGAAATTATGGTCCGCATAGCCCTCGAGGAGCACCTCCCCGGAGCAGTATCTTTGAGCGGATTGGGGGCATCAAAAGAAGAGCTCAGCAGGAAGTGCCCCAATCATCGAATAGATTACCACCAGTCTTGGAAACCAGACGATGGGTTCCAAGGCCAGTGAAAGAACGACTCACGCGCCCTAGAGAAGTCCTAAGGGTAAAAATCCCTAAGGAGGCGGTGAAAACCCCCATCCCGACTAAGGTAGAAAAGCTAGTCGAGGTGGATGGAAGATGGTACAAGGCCGGAAAGAACGGCCGGGCTGAAGAAGAGCTGTCTAGAACAGCTAAGAGGAAAATACAGAGAAGATATGGGGCACACATGCGGTCCCAGACTGATACCTCAGAGGCCTCCACCAGCCAGGCCAATGCTAAACCGATGACAACGGTTCAGACAGCCAAGGCCAAACCGACAGCAGATCAGAAAGCCAAAGCTAAAGTGGCAACTACCCAGAAGGCAAGGGTAGTGCAGACTTATGTCCCTGTTAAGGGGCAGAAGTCCAACCCGATTGAACATGAGAAACCAGTGGATGGTGTCCATGTCGACACGATCGGGACGAAACCGATGAAGGTAGAGACTTGAGAGTCTTTACAATCAGGAGCCATGGATGTGGGAATTCATTTTGGGTCGGTAGACATGATTGACGAAGTCACTACTGAACCTGAACAATTGTTAGACTATGGCTCCGATCCCGACGAAATGCTTCCAATCCAAGCTAATGAGGAAGCTTTCCAGAGGGCCATCGAAGAGGAAGAGTCAGAACAGTGGCTGAGGAGCTTAACTGCTGACAACGAGGCTAGACAAGTGGGTCAGGAAGCTGAGAAAGAACGTGAAACCAATGATGAAACCCCCAACTTGGTCATCAATATGGTTTTTGTCCTTTCTTCAGCCTTCCACGCTGAACCCGATCAGGAGGGGACACTCGAGGGAGATTATATCTCGAGTGATCCTTCTATATCATTGATCACTGTGTCTGAAGGGCTGGAAGAAGATTTGAGAGTCGAGCCTCAATCTTCGGATGGAGCCTTAAACAAATCATGGCGGATTTATGACGATAAGATGATCTTTGCAAGGCCAAACCAACAAATGGCTGCGCATATGAGGCCCATCTACATAACAACTCATATGGAAGGAGTTCCCTTCTCGAGGGTGATGATAGATGGAGGGGCTTCCGTCAATGTCTTGCCGGTGAAAATGCTGAAAGGCTAAATCTGACCCAAGCAGATTTGATGCCTACAGAAAGCTCGGTATCCAACTTCTCTGGGGGCATTACCAAAACCTATGGTGTTGCTCCCTTAGAGGTTGACTTGGGATCAAAGAAGATTATGGTGGTCTTCTTTGTTGTGGAAAGTACTTCGGTATATAGTGCTTTACTAGGGAGGGACTGGATACATCAGTCCTTATGCATACCTTCCACACTACACCAACAGATTGCCATTTATCATGAAGAACCTTCAGAAGGTTCGGAGGGATTCTGGGAGCTGGTACAAGCCGACCCACGGCCAGTCTTCCCGACAGCCAGCATTTCAGAGGCAAACTTTTATAATCCGTACATTGGGGCATTCCGATGCACGGGAGCTGATAAAGACGGTCGCCCTACGCAGGTGACGGCCCGAAGGCTCTTAGAATCGGGTGTATCAATGACCCAGGAAGAATGGGACCGACCATTCTTGATCCCTAGCCTCCGATCTTTATGATAAGTACAACCAACAAGAATAGAGATCGAGTGATGGCTATCCGATCACTGATCCAGAGGCTGGGAGAGTACGGAAAAGATAGGCGGGCACTTAAAAAGATTTCATCCAGGGAAGAGGATAGATATCATGCTAGTGCCTCAATAATCAAGGAAGATTTCATTGAAGCCTTAGACATATCAGCCATCGAGACTGAAGCACAGACAGCTGAGTACACTTATGATTTGGATTGGCCTGATGACCTTGAGCCAAGCTTTGAAATATCAGAGTTCGTTTCGAGTGAACCAGATCAACTACTGCCAGAAGTCCAAGATCCCTTAGAAACCATTGAGTTAGGGACTGAAGATGATCCAAGGCCAATACGAATCAGTACCCTGTTGTCCTGTGATTATCGGGTAGAGCTGATCAAGCTGCTAACAGAGTTCAAGGACTGTTTTGCATGGCATTATGATGAGATGCCAGGGTTAGATCCAGCTTTGGTAGAGCACAGAATGCCAATCAAAGAAGGATACAAGCCAGTCCAGCAAGAAGAATGTCTAAGGAAATAGAAGAAAAAGTCCAAGAAGAAATAAAGAAATTGTTAAAGGCAAAATTTATTAGACCAGCCAAATATGTGGAATGGCTGGCTAATATTGTACCTGTAATAAAGGTTTTGACTAAGGCAATAAGAATTTGTGTCGATTATAGAAATATTAACGATGCTACTCCTAAAGATTTTTATCCAATGCCTATGTCAGATATGTCTATCGATGCAGCAGCCAATCATATGATTCTATCCTTCATGGATGGAAATGCTGGTTATAATCAAATCAGAATGGCTGAAGCAGATATTCATAAAACTGCCTTTAGATGTCCTGGCCATGTTGGAGCTTTTGAGTATGTAGTCATGCCCTTCGGATTGAAAAATGACGGGGCTACATATCAAAGAGCCATGAATGCTATCTTCCACGACCTCATCGGTCATAATTTAGAAGTCTATATCGATGATGTAGTAGTCAAATCTAAAACCGATATAGAACACCTAGCAGATTTAAGACAAGTGCTAGAAAGGATGAGGTCGCACAAGTTAAAGATGAACCCAAAGAAATGTGCCTTTGGAGTAAGGGCAGACAATTTCTTAGGATTTTTAGTTCATCAGAGAGGAATAAAGGTAGACAAGAATAAAGCCAAGGCAATCATAGATGCACCCTCGCCAAGGAATAAAAAGGAACTCCAAATGTTGCTTGGAAAGATTAATTTCTTGAGGAGGTTCATTGCAAATTTGGCTGGAAAGCTTAAGCCTCTATCTCCGCTGCTGAAGCTCAAAGAAACGGAAAAGTTCAGATGGGAAGTCGGTCACCAGAAGGCTTTTGATGAGATCAAGCAGTACATGGCTAAACCACCTGTTTTAATGCCACCGAAGAAAGGGAAACCTCTTAAGCTGTACATATCAGCCTCGGAGGAGTCTATTGGTAGTCTCTTAGCCCAAGACAACGAAGTGGGCAAGGAGCAGGCGGTTTACTACTTAAGCAGGAGTCTGACTGATGTAGAAACCAGATACACCCCAATTGAGAAGCTATGCTTAGCTCTGTATTTTACATCGGTCAAACTCAGGCATTACATGTTGCCATATACAGTCCACATAATTGCCAATACGGATGTGGTCAAATACATGTTATCCAAGCCAATGATGGCTGGTCGGATTGGAAAATGGATGTTGGCTCTGTCAGAATTCTGCTTCCAATATGTGCCTCAGAAGGCTATAAAGGACAAGCTATTGCAGACTTTTTGGCATCTCATCCAAGCAATCCGACAGTATTGAAAGAGTAACCTCCTAAGATATCGGAAGCAGCAGTATCCAGTCTGCTAATCCGAAAGGAAAAGGATGCTTCTTTTGAGATTTCCAAGAATATTGCCAGTTTATGGCTTACACCTTGGAAATTGTTCTTTGACGGATCCTGTACGAGTAGAGCCTCGGGTGCAGGAATAGTATTGGTTAGTCCTAAAGGCGATCATTATCGTTATTCATTTCACTTAGACTTTGATGGCCTGACTAACAACCGAGCCGAGTATGAAGCACTCATAATCGGATTGGAAATACTAATGGAACTAGGGGCACCAAGCGTAGATATATTCAGTGATTCCGAGTTAGTCATCAACCAACTTACTGGAGAATACAAGTGCAAAAATTTGGTGATGGCTAGTTATATGAGTGCCGTCTGGTTCTTGATAAAAACCTGGGAGGACTACATTACGGCAGAACACATTCCCAGAGAGGAGAATTTAGCTGCCAATGACATGGCCCAAATTGCCTCTGGAGTACAGATTCAGTTTGGCCAATCCAATGAATGGGTTGAGATTCAGACGAGATCACTTCCTTCTGTATTCGATAGAGAGTTCGAGATGGATGTTATTCTTATTGAACCCGAAGTTGAAGATTGGAGGGTTCCACTGATGAAATATCTTAACAATCCATCGATACAGACGAAAAGGAAGCTTAGGACCCAAGCTTCAAACTATTCAATATGGGACCAAGCTCTAGTAAGAAAAACACCAGATGGGTTTCTACTACGATGTTTGGGAAATATTGAGTCCATGAAAATAATGGCTGAAGTCCACGAGGGAGTATGTGGTGCTCATCAGGCTGGAGTTAAAATGCGTTGGCTAATCCGAAGGTATGGCTATTTTTGGCCAAGAATGGAAAAAGATTGCCAGGATTATGCCAAAGGATGTGAAGAGTGCCAGAAGCATGGACCTCTTCAGCATGTCCCAGCCATCCTGATGAACCCAGTAGTAAGGCCATGGCCCTTCAGGGGCTGGGCCATGGACTTCATTGGACAAATATATCCTCCTTCGTCCAAGGGACATACTTTCATTATAGTAGCTACGGACTATTTCACCAAGTGGGTAGAGGCCGTGGCTGTCAAGAAGATCACTTCTGTAGAGGTCATCAAGTTCATAAAAAGCAAGATTTTGCACAGATATGGGATACCGGAAACTATCGTAACTGATAGAGGCCCGTCCTTTATATCTAAGGAAACGATGGAATTTGGAGAAGAGTTTAAAATTAAGCTCATACAATCCAGCCCCTACTACCCACAATCTAATGGCCAGGCCGAAGCAAGCAATAAAGTCTTGGTAAACATCATTAAGAGAATGACTGATGATAATCCAAGGAAATGGCATGAGAAGTTGCGAGATACTTTGTGGGCCTATCGTACCTCTAAAAGGTCTGGTACAGGGACTACACCGTTTGCTCTAACTTATGGCCAAGATGCAGTGCTCCCGATGGAAATTAATGTAATGTCTCTGAGAGTTCAAAACCAATATGGTTTACACTCGGATGAATATTTACAGGCTATGTGCCAGGAGGTAGAAAATCTAGATGAGAATCGGCTGGAGGCTTTGAACAAAATCCTAGCAGGCAAGCAGTCCGTAGCTAGAGCATACAATAAAAAGGTCAAAGGAAAAACTTTTCAACCCGACGAGTTGGTATGGAAAGCCATCCTACCATTTGGAACCCAAGTTAAAGGGTTTGGAAAGTGGAGCTCGACCTGGGAAGGACCCTTCTTGATTGACCAAGTAATCGGGAAGGGGGCATACAAGCTAAGATCGGTGGAGGGTGTCCAACAGCAACATTCCATCAATGGAAAGTTCTTGAAGAAATACTTCCCAACTTTATGGGATGTCCGGGACATTTATTTAGAGGAATCAGATTGATAAACAAGAATTATGTTTAGACATCTTTTGTGTGAACAAATGAGAAATATATTTATAAAAAAACTTGTTTTATTACAATGAGGAATTGTTCATACAAGAAAGTCTGAAAAACAAAACAATCCTATTCTAAGGATTGTATAAACAATCTACACTGATCAAAGGCCCCTCTAAGTGTGGCCTCTAACGTCTTTGGTCGTTTCACCTCACTTGTCTTTTCCTTAAGCTGCGCGGCCATGGGTTGAGTACAAGCTTGGAGGGGGGCAACAGCATCCAGCTTAGTCTGTAACAGCCCTTCCAAATCCGATTGCTTGGCTTTTAGGCGTGCAAGCTCTGCAGAAATAACTTCAATCCTGTCCGATACACTGGAAAGTTCGTCGCCGATCTGAGAGCACTCCTCCATTGACGACCGGAGTAGGGAAGAGTTGCTGGAGTATGAAGTGAGGAAGGTCTGAGCTTCTGCTGCTCTCGGGACTGCTTCCTGAAGTTCCCGATGGGACTGACCAATGATGGTCAGCCAAGCAAGGAAGGTGGCATGATCAGCTGGGGGAAGCAATCCGACCTTGGCCAGGAGACCAATGGCATCTTGTATGTCTTCAATGGATTCAGCCACGGTGTCCGAGCGGAAGCTCTGGCCTACCCAAGACTTTAGCCTCATTTTTGCATCCTCAATGTCTCTTTGAGGTGTCTTGGGTGGAAGTTCAGCGCTCATTTCCTTCAACTGGGCCAGTCTAAGGAGAAGGGAAGATTTGGACCCAGATGAAGGAAGGGTTTGAGGTGCAGCCATTGATGGCTCTGCTACCTCGGCTGATTGAGTTCCTCCAAAGGACGTTAGGACCTCAGCAGCACTTGAGGCAGTTGGAGAAGGTTCAACCTGACAAAGGGAGACTACGTATGTTAGAATTCGAGAAAAAGCTTCTCAAAGATAGAAAGAATTATCAGTAGAAATAATTCAACATACCTCTCCAACTATTTGCTGCTCAAAAGATGTTGATGCATCCCAACCACTAGTGGTCGGGATGAGCACAGTCCTTGCCGTTTCATCAGGGATTATTGCCTGAACATCGGATTGAACCACTGGACTAGGTGGTGTGGCAACCCGATCAACAGGAGACACTTGAGGACTCGAGGGAAGAATTGAAGGTTCTTCCTCCACGAGGACCAAGGCCAGCTCTAGATTTTGGGGCGGGGAAGGTACTGGTTGAGGAGAATCTCCTGTAGTATTTGGAATTGGTTCTCCTTCCCCGGTTGGCTCAACAGAGACCTAAAGAACAGATAAATTATCAACCCAAAGCTTGAGCTACAAGAATACCAACAACTTAAAATTGGTCGGGTTGAGGGTTTACCTCTGGCACATGAGGGTGAGCTTCCCTATGGCTTCTACTCTTATGCTTTTTCCTTTGAGGAGAGAAGCCAGCTTGGGAAGGATCAGCCGAAGCACCCTGAACGGTTGGTTCCATGAAGCGGGCATTATAGATTTCCAGGCGCCTTTCCATTTGGAGAAGTTTTTCTGGCAAAGGAAGGACGGCTTCAGCAGTTGGCCTCTCTACAGCCAAGGGCGTAGGGACGTTGGTGTCAATGCCCATGAAATGCTCAGGAAAAAGAGGATCCCGAGTCTGACCTGCTTTAGGAACCGCAAATGGGTCCGGGAGACTATCACCCTACATCAGAATTAAACCGGTTAGATGTTTAGTTGACAAGGAAAAGGGTCATCCCGATAACGGGATGAAACTAATTTGATCATGGATAAAGTCAAGAACTTACCAATAAGAACCTTTCGGTTCTTGATGATCAACGCCCGAGTTAACTTCATCTGATAGTCAGTGCTCATCTCACCCCCGATGTCGAAATGTTGAAAAAGGCGACGGTTGGCTTGGAGGGGGTGTTCGGGAAACCTTTCTGCGAATTGAGCTTCCCACCAAGCGTTAAAGGCTTGGGTGCATTGAACGTTGAAGGTATCGGGTTTGACCCAAGCCTTTTGAACTATGAACAGGTTCTTCCTTGCCCCAACTAATTGGGCATCGGATGGCTTCTTGACTCGGAAGGAGGTGGCCCCATTTAGGCTATCGTGCAGTGGTTTTGGAATGGTTTGAAGTAAACCAAGCTGCCGGCAGAGGAAGTTGGGATGATAGACCTCCACTCCGTGGGTGTGTCGGGATGCACGACCCACTCCCCAGGAAAGGTCTCTGGGGTAAATGCAGCTGAAGAAATGGCGGGCGAAGGAAGGGTCATCACCTAGTCCTTCAAGGAAAGATCTGTCTGCAAACCAAGGATAGGTCCTGGTGGCAGATACCCCCCCACTCGCTTGTTGTCCTCGTCCTGCACTCGCCAAAATAGAACATGTAGACGGCGGATGGGAGGTTCATCGCCGCAGAAGCTTTCAATTCGAGTGCAGGGACAGTGTCATCCCTGAAGCTGATGTCTGGAGCCCTAAGCTCATGGAAATACCACTGGAGCCATATCTGCAACATCCAGGTGGGCCCGTTGAAATTCAAAAATAAGGGCTTAGGGCAGGTCATCTTGTGCATCATATGGTATATATGAGCCAAGACAAAGGGACCCATGGCCAGATCATTGAAGGAGTGGAGAGCAGATGCTAAAGGAAACCATTCCGACTTAACGCATTTTGATGCGTTTGGAATAAGAAACCTGCTCAGGAAATAGACCAGGAAATGGACATGTTCCCGAGCAGGGTCTTGGGCAAACCGATCAGCATAATATCTTGGATAACTGCCAAAGGCAGTATGGTCGCTGAAGTCGGACTCGGGTTCAACCTTGAATAGCTGCGATCGGGTTGCTTCTTTGGCTTGGGCGGTCTGGATGAATGCATCACTCCAATCTCCTGTGACATCACCACCCTTCCCGATGGACGAAGGCCAAACAATTGGGCCATGTCTAAGACTGTGGGAGACATTGGGCCACACCTAAAGTCAAAGGTGTTGGTGGTGGTGTTCCAATACATGGCGGTGGAGAAAACTAAGCTGAGATCGGCTTCCTGGGGAATCTTGGTCATCTGGATCAAGTAGTAGATGCCATTGCTGCGCCATTGCTCCCCGAAGCGAGGTGCCAACTTGTCGACCCAGTCAGACCATGTGAGGCCCATATTCCTTCGATCGGATTCAGCTCCGTGCACATATGGGGATGGGAAACCCCTTTCTACCATCTTCCAGGAGGTTTTCTCCAAGGAACGCATAAACGGATGGGGGCATGTCCAGGGTTTCATATCAACGATGACCGAAGGAATACTGGGAGATAACCAGCAGGGGCCGATGGTGTAAGCATCGTGAAGGGGGGTGAGAACAGATCGTGTATAAGTGTTTGGGGGGGCAGGCCTGAAGGGCCGCCACCCATTTCTGTTTGAGATCAGCAAGGCGTTCGCCGGTGACATATTGGGGTTCCTTAGAAGGGGCCATGGTTGAGTTTTCGAGTGAGTAGAATTTGGGAGAGAAGTGGATTTCGAAGGAAAGGTTTGGTTTGGTTACTGGATTTTGATATCTTCTGAGTTAAAAAGGAAATAGATGTCCAGAAATGGAAAAGAGGCGTGCGATTTGTACTGTGCACAGTAAGGACAGTTGTGGGTCCCCGTTTTGGTTCTCGGAGATCGTGGGTAGTAGAAACGTTTTCATATTTAATCAATGTTAGTGCGCCAAGAAATGGCGCTTGACATAAATGCACGAAGTCCGAGAAAAATGCGAACAGTTTTAATTTAGGCTAGCCGACCTTAAAACGGCTAGTGTAAGTTAAAAAAGGGTAGATTTGGTATTTTTCCAACCCGATGGTGTGTTAGGGATGCTAGTCGAAATCAGTGAATTAGTAAAACAGTTAGATTATTTTTGGGAGATCTTGTTTGAACAAATAGGATAGAAAAATAAACTTGTTTATTATAGGATAGAAATTGTTCTTACAACCCAAAAAAATAAACTAAGAAGGAGAAAATTCATTGATGAGCATTCAGCCCTAATTACAACATAGAGTAGAAGCTTCCAGGGAAACTTTTTACATCATGATCAGCTAAGTGCAGACTTCTGGGTTCTGATTTCTTCATCATCTTCCTCCTTGCTGAAGAAAGGCAACAATGTTAATAGGACCCCAAAGGTTTGGGATCCTATTTACTCCTCATATGGAGGGCCTGGAATACTGGAGAAGGAGGAAGGAGTGGAAGCCAGAGGAGAAATTGCCTTGGGGATCCGAGAGGAGTTTACACCGGATCCCCAAGAGATTACGCACAAACTCCAGACTTATGGCAAGGACGGGGCATGGTGGAATCCCCATTAGTAAACCAGTTATTGGTAACAAGGGTGTGTTAGGATATGAAAACCAGTCGAAAATTGGAACAAGCCTTGAGGGCATGTTCTCATTTTTATAGGGATTGTGCAAGACTAATGACATGGATGGATGATTCCCTTTCATCACTAAGGATGAGGGATGAAGAAAAGACTGGATACTAGATGATACCAAGAATGGTGTTGTTAATATTGATTTTGTAACTCAGAGGATGCAGGTATAAATAGAGGGTATTCTGAAGAGTCTCGAAGATATGGGGGATTACCAAGGGATTTTGGATTTGACCAAAGCCAGTTATGGCGCCTTTATTTGATGGTCATTCCCAAGATTTGGATAAGGATCACAGATTCGAAATCTGAAATCAGAGTTCTCGAGGAGTTAAACTTGACTAAAGCCGACGATACAAACGGCTTCAGTAAGTTTAAGGGGGCAACTGTTTACACTGAAAAATACCCGTTGGATTTATCAAGCTTAATTGGGAAATTAATGGAAATTTGAGCCTAAGAGTGAAAGACGGCCAAAGTCGAAAGCGAAGAAGGAAGGAAATATACGCTCTGCTTCAGAGTGCTTTCAGTACCTATGCCTACCTTGATAAAGAACATTCAATGCAAAGATATTGGCGGCATGGGGAAAAGGCATTCGAGAGGATGACTTTAAATCCAGGAATGGCGATGACCAATTGACGGCAGCGAAACCACGTGAGCATCCAGTACATCCATATATCTTTTGAGCCATGACTTATAAGCGAGTATTGGATTGGAGCTAACCCAGAAGGCGGCAAACTAATAAAAACAAGGCAGAAAAGTACAGAACGGCATTTAATGCAAATCCTTTGCAGATAATTGGAGGGGAAACGAGACTAGAATAAGAACTCTTTCTCGGTGGGAGTAGGCGTCGAACCAAGTGATGTTCTCGCTCGAACGGAGGGCGTGCAGGGCAATGCGTGGACCCGCTAGCAGCCTATATAAACAAAGGAGAAGATACAAAAATATAGACACTCCAAACCAAACAAAAACGAACTCACACGTTTCAAACCTATAGGAAGAAACCTGCGAGAAGCCCCTCGAGCTCTTTCCACGGATAAAAGATCTTTATCTTTATCTAAAACTCTCGTTAAGCACCCTACGTGTGTAGATCGAGGGAGTTCAAAGACCCGGTTACCCGGGGATCATACATCCAAAACTCCCCACGCGGAGTAGTGTTTTGCTACGCTATCCAACCAACTTGGCGATAGTATCGATTAGAATCTTGGACCGAGGGTCTTGATTTGTTTCCTTAGGAACCGTATCCTAAACCCTTCCTAGATAGACTTAATAGACCATCCAGGTAGATTCCATACCCATCATGACAGAGCTATTACTCGAGCTTTGATGAACATGAAATGTAATAAAATTGATCATACCTTCATTTGATGTCTTTTACATTGAGTTACGATTAAGCGCCTTCAATTACAAGTCTTATATTCGAGTCTTTACATTGATCTTTATATTCAGTCTTTACATACAGCTTTTACTTATCATCTTTACTTTTATGTACGTTTGGCGTGGGAGGTTCTTGGCTATAACAAGTTATCAGAAGTCCCATCTCAAACTATCTGCAACCATAACATCAGAGAGAATAAAGTCATAACGAGCAAGGCAAACAAACTTGGAGCCTAACGGTTCATATATATATATCTATATAAGAGACGCCCAATCAGTGAACGGAAGTCATATTACTTGTGGCGCAAGTATCTAATAAACATTACATCTTTCTATTGGCGGAGCCAATAGTGTTGGCAACACGACAAATATCAAAAGAACAACACGAGGCCTCGTGAGTATCCCACTGCGAGGGATAGGAGGGCGAAGCTTGTTGGATCGATCGCCAAGTAGAAGGTTCGGGACCGGCGGCCAAGACGACTCGATATATTCGAGCTGCACTCACTGCAAAGGCCGCGAACACGAGACTCCACGACTTCTCATCGGCGTAAGCTCGGCTCCCGGCGGCGAGCGCCATTGTTTTGCGTCGTCAAATTCGTCTTCGTCTTCCCTCTGCTTCTCCATTTAGGCGCCTTTCCCGATTGACCACGATTTGCTGCCCAGCTCTTGGGTATTTGTTTACACGAAAAATATCTCTTAGGGCTCTAATGGAGTTATGGCAAATGGGTAAGCATGAGAACCGGGACGGCAGGTCCAATAAATGATGGGGGATAAAAGTTTGCGTCTTCCCCCACTGGAAACGTGAAATGCAAAGATCTACGCAATATGGGGAAAACAAATCAATCTTCGGAGAACGGCTAAAGTCTCCAAGTGACGACGGTGGGGAAGTGACGAGCGATCACGTGGTGTACCCGTTGGTGCATATGAGCTTTGGGCCTAAAGGAAAGCCCAGCCCGAGGGCCAATAGGCGAAAGGGAGTAAGTACGAATAGTCCTCCCGACTACATTTAATGCAAGCACTACTTGTGTACCCATTGGTCTATATCTTGCTTTCTCATTCGCACTACTTGTGCTTGACTTCGAGAAGCCAAGACAAACGGCCTAGGATCATATATCCTAACTCCCCAGGAGTATTGAATTTAGCTCTGCTATCCACGGCCAAACTAGCGATAGTATCGATTGAGAATCTTAGACCGAGAGAGTCTTTGATCATTTCCTTGAGGAACTAGCCTTAAAATCATCTGATAGAACAAGAAACCATCCGTGGAACAAAACCTAATCAGATGGACGTTTTGTTCGATGCCTTGAAGAACTTAAAATGTAATAACATTGATTTTTACTTAAAGTCTTTCGTTATCAGCTCTTACTTATTGTTCTTTACTTACAAGTTTTTACTTTCAAGCACTTCAATTACGAGTCTTTGCATTCCGTCTTTAATTATCGTCTTTTCCTTTGTGTATGCGCGAGCGTAGGGCATTTTGGTTATAGCGAGTTTATAACGAAATTCCTCTCAAGCAATCTCGAGGTATAAACATCGAGAGAGAACAAAGTCAGCAACAAGAAGAAAGCGCAAAAACAACCTACTTTGCACTTATCTAACTAAGTCGCCCAATCAGATGAGTGGAAGTTATATTACTTATGGCGCAAGTACATAATACATATTACATCTTTCTATTAGCGAAGCTGATAGTGGCACGCGACAACAACCATACAACGAGAGGTCTCACGACATTCCTCCAGAAGGGATAAGAGTGGCTTGTTTAGACAACGCCCGATAGAAAGGCTCGGACCGACGACGGGCCGGCCGGAGTGTGCTCACAGCTTTGCGATAGTATCGATTAGAATCTTGGACCGGAGGGTCTTTGATTTGTTTTTCCTTAGGCTTGATATCCCTAAACCCTTCTGATAGACTTAATAGGCCATCCCCGTGGAGACTATACCCATCCCAGAACGGAGGCTATTACTCGAGCTTTGATAGACATGAAATGTAATAAATTGATCTTACCTTCATTTGATGTCTTTTACATTGATTACGATTAGCGCCTTCAAATTTACAAGAATCTTTATATTCGGTCTTTACATTCGGAGTCTTTATATTCGAGTCTTTACTTTCAGTCTTTATACAGCTTTGTCTGTCTTTACTTTGTATACGTTTGAGCGTAGGAGGTTCTTGGCTATAACAAGTTATCACGAAGTCCCATCTCAAACTATCTCGATATAACATCAAGAATAAAAGTCATGCTGAGCAAGGCAAACAACGAACTATGGATTCATATATATATATCTATATAAGGCATGTCAGATGAACGGAAGTCATATTACTTGTGGCGCAAGTATCTAATAAACATTACATCTTTCTATTAGCGAGCCAATAGTGGCACGCCCCGACAAATATCCAAAAAACAACACAAGGCCTCGCGATCATCCCTGCGAAGGGATAGGAGGCGACTTTGTTGGATCGGTGCCAAGTAGAAAGGTTCGGGACCGGCGGGGCGACTACGATATATTAGAGCACTCCTGAAGCCGCGGGTATATTTTTGGCAGCTAGGTGGGATACCTTTCTTGACGTTTATGCCCAAGCATAAAAGAAAATGAAGAAGCTTATTTTATCCAACACGGCTTGAGATGACGGGAAAACGCCACGTCCCATCAGAAGCAATTTGGAAGTCAAAAACTTCACGAGACGAAGCCTCGACGAGCGCGAAGTAGCATGGAGCTCCGGTCCTCCATGGTCCCGGATAATGAAGACCATGGAAAAGATCGCTTTAGACGGAACGGATATAAGAAATGTGTGCACATCATCCAATAATGTCGAGCAAGATCGACTAGGGTTTTCATTTCACTTTCTAATCAGCGTATTTGGATTGAAAGGATGGATCACGAAACCAATATTGAACATGGGGCGGAATGGAGTCGTTCAAGCCATTCGTACTTCCGACGGGAGAGTCTACTCTCAAGGGCGAGGTTGGAAAGAAGGGGGCAAAGTTCGTCACCCCGACCCGATGGCCTGAAGACCTTTCATCGAGGAAGGTTAGAAATGTAACACTTCGCTAGTGGCGGGGAAAGTCTGTTTTACGAATCACATGAAACGAGCGCAACTAAGCGGAGCCCGAAGGAAGCCGGGAAAGTATATTCCTAAGAAGACGAGCTTTGAAAAGTTCCTGGCGGTTTCCCTCGAAGGGAAGACACCTTTCTCAGAGGCCGGGAATGGGGAAGAGCGCAACCACAAAAGCCACATATGGTTTGGAAGAGCTTTGCTTCCCAAATGCGTGGAGAAATCGACATAGAGCAAAGTTCGATGGAAGTCGGGAGGTCTCACTTACGGACAGAAGATCCCGACTGGTATTATTGCACAGAAGAGAAGGCGATAATGCGGGGTTGGCAGATAGCCGAGTTGAGGCGGCTAATTCTCGGGGTGTTAGGCCGAAGTGGCCACCAATCAAGGCCGGTGTATCCAAAAACCATGTCAGGCCTACATCGACGACGAACCCATTCTAGATGAACTTGAAGTTCTAACTTCCTGCCCACAATGGGGAAGATTCCTTCGGCATCGTCCTTTGGAGCACATTAGGAAGATACTCCAACCAATGCATGGCATTCGAGGACAATCAACCCGAACTCCGTTTATTCGGTAATTCATTAGTGGGGATGGCGTCGCATTGGTATTCATTTGACTCCCAACTCACATCCGAAGTTGGGACCGGATAGACGGCCTTTCATGATCAATTTACGGGGATGGAACCCAGTCACTATTAATGGCTGGTGGGGTAGAAAACGTCGATCACGAGGCTCCACGGAAGACTTAGTCCCATAAGTTCGAAGCAAACCAGAGTGTAAGTTCCCCGTAAGCAGCCTGACAAGCGTGGTCATAGCTCAAAGGAGTGTTGAAAATCTCCTTACGTAAAAAGTTTGGAGATGTCAAGTTCAACGACCTACGGAAATCGTGATGGCACATACCAAGTATGAGAGAGTTTGTTGGCGAAGAATCAGCATAAGCACTCCTCCAAGGTGCCTTTCTTGAAACCTTGGTAACCACTTGGATTTTGAATTCGTCGAAACAATCAGAGTGATTAGGTGATGTTTTGAAGAGGCGGAGATATCTGTGATCGAGATGGTTCCGCCAACCACCCCAATGATCATCAAGGGTTAGTGAAACCAGTAAAAGACCAAGAGTGCCTTTAGAAGCGGGAGGCTATATTCCCTGACAAGCCCCACAAGTTCAGCATACATTTGACCTCGCTAAACACCGAGAGATCTTGACGAGTTAGTGAAGCAGTGCATCGAAGTTTGAATCCATAAAGGATACCCAAGCACGAGGACGAGGAAGAAATGTGCAAAGCCCATGGCTCTTGGAATCACGATGCGTGAGCTGCGTGTCGTTAGGGATTGGATCAGAGATGATCAACAAGGGAAATTTAGCATGGGAAAAGCCCCAAGCCACTATGATGGTAGATGCGAGCCCTTCCCAGAGGTTCCGGTAAATATGGTAAACTTAAATTGGCCAAGAAGTGGCCAAAGGAAGAGAAACAGAGCCTCGGTAAGGGGAAGAGGTTGTGACGGCCCAGTCGGGATGTGAGTGGGAATCTACGGCAGACGGGAGACCCAGGCGTTTATCAAAGGAGGGATTATGCTTGTGCGGCAAGTGCAAATGCGTGCGAACTCCAAATTCTGCTCTGGGCTGTTGATAGACCCCAGGACTTGGTCAGGAAGCAAGAAGAGTGAGACTCGAGGAGATGAGGAGTCCGGCCCCTGAGAAATTATGGTCCACATAGCCCTCGGGCCACCTCCCGGAGCGGCATCTTTGAGCGGATTGGGGGCATCAAGAAGAGAGCTCATCGGAAGATCCCCAGTATCGAATAGATTACCACTTCGGTCTTGGAAACCGAGACGATGGGTTCCAAGGCCCCGGTGGGAGCGACTCACGCGCCTAAGAAGTCCTAAGGGTGAAAAATCCCCAAGGAGGCGGCGAAAAACCCCATCCGGAGCTAAGGTAGAAAAGCTGAGTCGAGGTGGATGGAAGATGGTCGGGGCCGGAAGAACGGCGGGTGAAGAAGAAATTTGTCTAGAGCGACTAAGGAAAATACGAGAAGATACGGGGCACACATGCGGTCCCAGCGATACCTCGGGGGCCCTCTGCCGGCCCGGGCCAATGCTAAGCCCAGATGACAACGGTTCGGACGGCCAAGAGCCAAACCAGCAACGGTCCGGAAGGCCAAGGCTAAAGCGGTTGCTACCCGGAAGGCAAGGGTAGTGTAGACTTATGTCCACTGTTGGGCGAAGTCAGCAGATGGGTATGAGAAACCGGTGAATGGTGTCCATGTCGATACGATCGGAACGAAGCCGTGGGGTAGAGGCGGAGAGTCTTTACAATCGGGAGCCATGGATGTGGAAATCCATTTTGGGTCGGTAGACATGATTGGCGAAGGATTCTTCACGCCGAACTGAACAATTGTTAGACTATGGCTCAGATCCAGATGAAATGCTTCCAATCCAAGAAAACGAGGAGCGTTCCAAGGGCCATCGAAGAGGAAGAATCGAACGGTGGTGAGGAAGCAGCACAGCCGACGAGGCTAGACAAGTGGGTCGGGAAGGCCCAGAAGAACGTGAAACCAATGATGAAACCCCAAACTTGGTCATCAATATGGTTTTGTCCTTCTTGACCTTCCATGCGGGCCAGATCGGGAGGGGACACTCGAGGAGATTATATCTCGAGTGATCATACATGTCGTTGATCCTTTGTATACGAAGGCGGGGAAGAAGATTTGAGAGTGGGCCTCGAGTCTTCCGGATGGAACCTTAAACAAATCATGGCGGATTTATGACGATAAGATGATCTTTGCAAGGCCAAACCAGCAAATGGCTGCGCATATGAGGCCCATCTACATACTGACTCATATGGAAGGAGTTCCCTTCTCGAGGTGATGATAGATGGAGGGGCTTGATCGATGTCTTCTTAGGTGAAAATGTTTGAAAGGCTAAATCGACCCAGTTTAATGCCTCTGAAGCTCGGTATCAACTTCTCTGGGGGCATCACCAAAACCTATGGTGTTGCACCTTGGAGGTTGACTTGGGATCAAGAAGATTATGGTGGTCTTCTTTGTCGTGGAAAACTTACCTCGGTATATATTAGCTGCTGGGGAGGGGCGGACCACATCGGTCGCATACGCCACCTTCCACCTTTACACCAGCAGTTGCCATTTTATCATGAAGAACCTTCAAGGTTCGGAGGGATGCAGGGAGAGCGTGGGCGACCACGGCCGGTCTTGCGACGGCCGGCATTTCGAGACAAACTTTTATAATGCGTTACATGGGAGCATTAGTGCACGGGAGGGCGATAAGACGGCGCCTACGGTGACGGCGAAAGCTCCTAGAATCGAGATTCAGCCCGATGACCCAAGAAGAATGGGACCGACCATTCTTAATCCTAGCCTCCGATCTTTATGATAAGTACGGCCAACAAGAATAGAGATCGGTGATGGCTATCCGATCCAACGATCCGAGGAAGAGGCCCGGGAGAGTACGGAAAGATAGGCGGGCACTTAAAAGGATTTCATCCGGGGAGAGGATGAAGATCATGCTAGTGCCTCGGTAATCAAGGAAGATTTCATTAAAGCCTTAGACATATCGGCCATCGGGCGAAGCACGGACAGTTTGAGTATACTTATGATTTGGATTGGCACGATGACCTTGAACCAAACTTTGAAATATCGAGTTCGTTTGAGTGAACCGAGATCCAAACGCTACTACAGAGGGAGTCAAGATCCCTTAGAGATCATCGAGTTAGGGACCGAAGATGATTCAAGGCCAATTAGGGGTGGAGCACGGGCGGGCGGGCCTATTTTAGGCTTAGGCCGGGATGGTTCCACGGGTCCATGGAGTCCCGGTGGTTTTTTTTTTTTTTAACTTTACAATTTTTAGTTTCTAATTTTGTAGAATGCAGCAACTACTCTTTGAGTCTTTGTAGAATGATACGTACTACTCTGGGTACTACTACTCCTTTCACTACATTTTTTTTTTCTTTCACTTTTTTCAATAATCATAAAAAGCATAAATATTTATTAGGTTAGTCAAACATACATAAAACATAGTAACATACATATGAGAATGCCCAAGAATCTGGACCATGAGTCCCACTCGGTCCATACTCCACACATTTTGTGATTTGTTCATATGTTCATTAAATTACATAACTCATTTACAAAGCATGAATAAATGCAAACAAAGAAGCCCTCAAAACTCAAAAGTTCAAATGTTTCAAAACCACATGATCCACCACTCTCACTATCTCACATTCACATGTCCACAAGGACCACCACAATTCCACAGTTGTAAATCAGCAATCGCAAGGAAAAAAATATAAAAGCATATTATTCTCATCTATGTCATATATAATTATATATATTCTCCAACAAGTTTAGAAATTTATTAATTTAAATTGCGAGGTTTTAGAATATTACCACAACTCCCCTTTATTCTTTTGAGTTGTTTGAGTTATTGACCAAAAACAACAAAAGGCCTCGCGAACATCCCTCCGAAGGGATAGGTACTGAGCCTGTTGGATCAGTTGCCAAAATAGAAAGGTTCGGGACCAGCGACCGGGCCGACTCGATATATTCCGAGCCTGCACTCTCGCAAAAGGCTTCGCGAACATATTTTTGGCATGCCCGGTGGGATTTCTTTCTTGACGTTTATGCCCAAGCATAAAAGAAAGGATAGAAGAAGCTTATTGTCTCAAACACAGCTTCAGATGACGGGAAAAGACGCCACGTCCATCCCGACAGACTTGGGTCAAACTTCACCAGAGACCCAAGCCTCCAGCCAGACGCCCAGAAGTAGCATGGAGGAACTCCAGTCCTCCATGGTCCAGATGATGAAGACCATGGAAAGGATCGCCTTGGACAACAGAACAGATATCAGAAATCTGTGCACATCATCCAATAATGTCCAGAGCAAGATCGACCAGGGTTTTTCATTCCTTTCTAATCAACTGACTGGATTGAAAGAACCGTCTGAGAAGCCAATATTGAACATGGGCGGAATGGAGTCGTTCAAGCCATTCGTACTTCCAGCAGAGAGTCTACCTCTCAAGGGCAGGCTGGAAGAAGGGAGCAAGGGATACGTCACCCCCAACCCGATGGCACAAGACCTTTCATCTGAGGAAAGGTTGGAGATGCCCAACACTTCGCTAGTGGCCGGGGAAAGCCTGTTTCTGAATCCTGTAGACGGTGCGACTAGCGGAGCCCAGAAAGGAAAGCCAGGAAAGTATATTCCTAAGAAGACGGAGCCTGAAAAGTTCCCTGGCGGTTTCCTTCAGAAGGGAAGACCTGCTTTCACTCCGAGAGCAGGATGGGGAAGAGCACAACCACAAAAGCCACATATGGCTGGAAGGGGAGGCTTTAACCCCAATGTGTGGAGAAATCCTGACATTGAGCAAAGTTCAGATGGAAGTCAGGGAGGTCTCCACTACGGACAAGAAGATCCTGACCTGGTATTATTGCCTGAAGAAGGCGATAATGCGGGGTTGAGAAACGAGATAGCCGAGTTGAGACGGCTAATTCTCAGGGGTGTTAGGCCAGAAGTGGCCACCAATCAAAGGCCGGTGTATCAAAAACCATATCCGGCCTACATTGACGAGCAGAACCCCTTCTCGATGAACTTCAAGGTTCCTAACTTCCCTACTTACAATGGGGAAGATTCATCGGCATCATCACTGGAGCACATTAGGAAGTACTCCAACCAATGCATGGCATTCGAGGACAATCCCAACTTCAAACTCCGTTTATTCGGTAATTCGTTGGTAGGGATGGCGTCCCATTGGTATTCCCATCTGACTCCCAATTCTATCCGAAGTTGGGACCAGATGGAAGCAACCTTTCATGACCAATTCTATAGGATGGAGCCAGAAGTCACTATCAATGACCTGGTGGAGGTCAAGCAGTCTGATCACGAGACCACGGAAGACTTTATCATGAGGTTCAAGCAAACCAAGATGAAGTGTAAGTTCCCCATAAGCAATGACCAATCTGTGGTCATAGCTCAAAGGGCGTTGAAAATCTCCTTACGTAAAAAGTTTGGAGATGTCAAGTTCAACGACCTACAGGAAATCGTGATGGCTGCCACCAAATATGAGAGGCTGTTGGCAGAAGAATCCCAGCATAAGCACTCCTCCAAGGTGCCTTTCTTCAGGAAACCTTCCGTAAACCACTTGGATTTTGAATTCATTGAGCAATCCGATGGTTCCGGTGATGTTTTTGAAGAACTAGAGATATCTGCGGTCGAGATGGTTCCGCCAACCACCCCAATGATCATCAAAGGGTTGGTGAAACCAGTAAAAGACCAAAGGGCTGCCTTAGAAGCGGGAGGCTATGTTCCCAACAAGCCCCCTAAGTTCCAGAGCTATACATTTGACCTCACTAAAACGCCAGAGATCTTCGACGAGTTAGTGAAGAACAGGTGCATCAGGCTGGATCCATCAAAAAGGATACCCAAGCCTGAGGAACTGAAAGGGAAGAAATACTGCAAGCCCCATGGCTCTTGGAATCATAGTACCGTGAACTGCGTGTCGTTCCGGGATTGGATCCAAGAGATGATCAACAAGGGGAAGCTGGTCTTGGAGAAGCCCCAAGCCACTATGATGGTAGATACTGAGCCCTTCCCAGAGGTCCCAGTAAATATGGTAAACTTGAATTGGCCAAGAAGTGGCCAAAGGAAGGAAACTTTAGACCTCGGTAAGGGGAAAAGTTCAGCGAGCGCCAGTCGGGATGTGAGAATTGAATCTCAACCCGACAGACCTAAGGCGTTTATCAAAGGAGGAGTTGTACTGTGCAGCAAGTGCAAATGCGAGTGCAAACTCCAAATTCCTGCTCCTGGGGCAGTGATGGACCAGGACTTGGTCCGAAAACAAGAAGGGTTGAGACTCAAGGAAATGAGGAGTCCAGCTAGAAATTATGGTCCGCATAGCCCTCGAGGAGCACCTCCCCGGAGCAGTATCTTTGAGCGGATTGGGGGCATCAAAAGAAGAGCTCAGCAGGAAGTGCCCCAATCATCGAATAGATTACCACCAGTCTTGGAAACCAGACGATGGGTTCCAAGGCCAGTGAAAGAACGACTCACGCGCCCTAGAGAAGTCCTAAGGGTAAAAATCCCTAAGGAGGCGGTGAAAACCCCCATCCCGACTAAGGTAGAAAAGCTAGTCGAGGTGGATGGAAGATGGTACAAGGCCGGAAAGAACGGCCGGGCTGAAGAAGAGCTGTCTAGAACAGCTAAGAGGAAAATACAGAGAAGATATGGGGCACACATGCGGTCCCAGACTGATACCTCAGAGGCCTCCACCAGCCAGGCCAATGCTAAACCGATGACAACGGTTCAGACAGCCAAGGCCAAACCGACAGCAGATCAGAAAGCCAAAGCTAAAGTGGCAACTACCCAGAAGGCAAGGGTAGTGCAGACTTATGTCCCTGTTAAGGGGCAGAAGTCCAACCCGATTGAACATGAGAAACCAGTGGATGGTGTCCATGTCGACACGATCGGGACGAAACCGATGAAGGTAGAGACTTGAGAGTCTTTACAATCAGGAGCCATGGATGTGGGAATTCATTTTGGGTCGGTAGACATGATTGACGAAGTCACTACTGAACCTGAACAATTGTTAGACTATGGCTCCGATCCCGACGAAATGCTTCCAATCCAAGCTAATGAGGAAGCTTTCCAGAGGGCCATCGAAGAGGAAGAGTCAGAACAGTGGCTGAGGAGCTTAACTGCTGACAACGAGGCTAGACAAGTGGGTCAGGAAGCTGAGAAAGAACGTGAAACCAATGATGAAACCCCCAACTTGGTCATCAATATGGTTTTTGTCCTTTCTTCAGCCTTCCACGCTGAACCCGATCAGGAGGGGACACTCGAGGGAGATTATATCTCGAGTGATCCTTCTATATCATTGATCACTGTGTCTGAAGGGCTGGAAGAAGATTTGAGAGTCGAGCCTCAATCTTCGGATGGAGCCTTAAACAAATCATGGCGGATTTATGACGATAAGATGATCTTTGCAAGGCCAAACCAACAAATGGCTGCGCATATGAGGCCCATCTACATAACAACTCATATGGAAGGAGTTCCCTTCTCGAGGGTGATGATAGATGGAGGGGCTTCCGTCAATGTCTTGCCGGTGAAAATGCTGAAAGGCTAAATCTGACCCAAGCAGATTTGATGCCTACAGAAAGCTCGGTATCCAACTTCTCTGGGGGCATTACCAAAACCTATGGTGTTGCTCCCTTAGAGGTTGACTTGGGATCAAAGAAGATTATGGTGGTCTTCTTTGTTGTGGAAAGTACTTCGGTATATAGTGCTTTACTAGGGAGGGACTGGATACATCAGTCCTTATGCATACCTTCCACACTACACCAACAGATTGCCATTTATCATGAAGAACCTTCAGAAGGTTCGGAGGGATTCTGGGAGCTGGTACAAGCCGACCCACGGCCAGTCTTCCCGACAGCCAGCATTTCAGAGGCAAACTTTTATAATCCGTACATTGGGGCATTCCGATGCACGGGAGCTGATAAAGACGGTCGCCCTACGCAGGTGACGGCCCGAAGGCTCTTAGAATCGGGTGTATCAATGACCCAGGAAGAATGGGACCGACCATTCTTGATCCCTAGCCTCCGATCTTTATGATAAGTACAACCAACAAGAATAGAGATCGAGTGATGGCTATCCGATCACTGATCCAGAGGCTGGGAGAGTACGGAAAAGATAGGCGGGCACTTAAAAAGATTTCATCCAGGGAAGAGGATAGATATCATGCTAGTGCCTCAATAATCAAGGAAGATTTCATTGAAGCCTTAGACATATCAGCCATCGAGACTGAAGCACAGACAGCTGAGTACACTTATGATTTGGATTGGCCTGATGACCTTGAGCCAAGCTTTGAAATATCAGAGTTCGTTTCGAGTGAACCAGATCAACTACTGCCAGAAGTCCAAGATCCCTTAGAAACCATTGAGTTAGGGACTGAAGATGATCCAAGGCCAATACGAATCAGTACCCTGTTGTCCTGTGATTATCGGGTAGAGCTGATCAAGCTGCTAACAGAGTTCAAGGACTGTTTTGCATGGCATTATGATGAGATGCCAGGGTTAGATCCAGCTTTGGTAGAGCACAGAATGCCAATCAAAGAAGGATACAAGCCAGTCCAGCAAGAAGAATGTCTAAGGAAATAGAAGAAAAAGTCCAAGAAGAAATAAAGAAATTGTTAAAGGCAAAATTTATTAGACCAGCCAAATATGTGGAATGGCTGGCTAATATTGTACCTGTAATAAAGGTTTTGACTAAGGCAATAAGAATTTGTGTCGATTATAGAAATATTAACGATGCTACTCCTAAAGATTTTTATCCAATGCCTATGTCAGATATGTCTATCGATGCAGCAGCCAATCATATGATTCTATCCTTCATGGATGGAAATGCTGGTTATAATCAAATCAGAATGGCTGAAGCAGATATTCATAAAACTGCCTTTAGATGTCCTGGCCATGTTGGAGCTTTTGAGTATGTAGTCATGCCCTTCGGATTGAAAAATGACGGGGCTACATATCAAAGAGCCATGAATGCTATCTTCCACGACCTCATCGGTCATAATTTAGAAGTCTATATCGATGATGTAGTAGTCAAATCTAAAACCGATATAGAACACCTAGCAGATTTAAGACAAGTGCTAGAAAGGATGAGGTCGCACAAGTTAAAGATGAACCCAAAGAAATGTGCCTTTGGAGTAAGGGCAGACAATTTCTTAGGATTTTTAGTTCATCAGAGAGGAATAAAGGTAGACAAGAATAAAGCCAAGGCAATCATAGATGCACCCTCGCCAAGGAATAAAAAGGAACTCCAAATGTTGCTTGGAAAGATTAATTTCTTGAGGAGGTTCATTGCAAATTTGGCTGGAAAGCTTAAGCCTCTATCTCCGCTGCTGAAGCTCAAAGAAACGGAAAAGTTCAGATGGGAAGTCGGTCACCAGAAGGCTTTTGATGAGATCAAGCAGTACATGGCTAAACCACCTGTTTTAATGCCACCGAAGAAAGGGAAACCTCTTAAGCTGTACATATCAGCCTCGGAGGAGTCTATTGGTAGTCTCTTAGCCCAAGACAACGAAGTGGGCAAGGAGCAGGCGGTTTACTACTTAAGCAGGAGTCTGACTGATGTAGAAACCAGATACACCCCAATTGAGAAGCTATGCTTAGCTCTGTATTTTACATCGGTCAAACTCAGGCATTACATGTTGCCATATACAGTCCACATAATTGCCAATACGGATGTGGTCAAATACATGTTATCCAAGCCAATGATGGCTGGTCGGATTGGAAAATGGATGTTGGCTCTGTCAGAATTCTGCTTCCAATATGTGCCTCAGAAGGCTATAAAGGACAAGCTATTGCAGACTTTTTGGCATCTCATCCAAGCAATCCGACAGTATTGAAAGAGTAACCTCCTAAGATATCGGAAGCAGCAGTATCCAGTCTGCTAATCCGAAAGGAAAAGGATGCTTCTTTTGAGATTTCCAAGAATATTGCCAGTTTATGGCTTACACCTTGGAAATTGTTCTTTGACGGATCCTGTACGAGTAGAGCCTCGGGTGCAGGAATAGTATTGGTTAGTCCTAAAGGCGATCATTATCGTTATTCATTTCACTTAGACTTTGATGGCCTGACTAACAACCGAGCCGAGTATGAAGCACTCATAATCGGATTGGAAATACTAATGGAACTAGGGGCACCAAGCGTAGATATATTCAGTGATTCCGAGTTAGTCATCAACCAACTTACTGGAGAATACAAGTGCAAAAATTTGGTGATGGCTAGTTATATGAGTGCCGTCTGGTTCTTGATAAAAACCTGGGAGGACTACATTACGGCAGAACACATTCCCAGAGAGGAGAATTTAGCTGCCAATGACATGGCCCAAATTGCCTCTGGAGTACAGATTCAGTTTGGCCAATCCAATGAATGGGTTGAGATTCAGACGAGATCACTTCCTTCTGTATTCGATAGAGAGTTCGAGATGGATGTTATTCTTATTGAACCCGAAGTTGAAGATTGGAGGGTTCCACTGATGAAATATCTTAACAATCCATCGATACAGACGAAAAGGAAGCTTAGGACCCAAGCTTCAAACTATTCAATATGGGACCAAGCTCTAGTAAGAAAAACACCAGATGGGTTTCTACTACGATGTTTGGGAAATATTGAGTCCATGAAAATAATGGCTGAAGTCCACGAGGGAGTATGTGGTGCTCATCAGGCTGGAGTTAAAATGCGTTGGCTAATCCGAAGGTATGGCTATTTTTGGCCAAGAATGGAAAAAGATTGCCAGGATTATGCCAAAGGATGTGAAGAGTGCCAGAAGCATGGACCTCTTCAGCATGTCCCAGCCATCCTGATGAACCCAGTAGTAAGGCCATGGCCCTTCAGGGGCTGGGCCATGGACTTCATTGGACAAATATATCCTCCTTCGTCCAAGGGACATACTTTCATTATAGTAGCTACGGACTATTTCACCAAGTGGGTAGAGGCCGTGGCTGTCAAGAAGATCACTTCTGTAGAGGTCATCAAGTTCATAAAAAGCAAGATTTTGCACAGATATGGGATACCGGAAACTATCGTAACTGATAGAGGCCCGTCCTTTATATCTAAGGAAACGATGGAATTTGGAGAAGAGTTTAAAATTAAGCTCATACAATCCAGCCCCTACTACCCACAATCTAATGGCCAGGCCGAAGCAAGCAATAAAGTCTTGGTAAACATCATTAAGAGAATGACTGATGATAATCCAAGGAAATGGCATGAGAAGTTGCGAGATACTTTGTGGGCCTATCGTACCTCTAAAAGGTCTGGTACAGGGACTACACCGTTTGCTCTAACTTATGGCCAAGATGCAGTGCTCCCGATGGAAATTAATGTAATGTCTCTGAGAGTTCAAAACCAATATGGTTTACACTCGGATGAATATTTACAGGCTATGTGCCAGGAGGTAGAAAATCTAGATGAGAATCGGCTGGAGGCTTTGAACAAAATCCTAGCAGGCAAGCAGTCCGTAGCTAGAGCATACAATAAAAAGGTCAAAGGAAAAACTTTTCAACCCGACGAGTTGGTATGGAAAGCCATCCTACCATTTGGAACCCAAGTTAAAGGGTTTGGAAAGTGGAGCTCGACCTGGGAAGGACCCTTCTTGATTGACCAAGTAATCGGGAAGGGGGCATACAAGCTAAGATCGGTGGAGGGTGTCCAACAGCAACATTCCATCAATGGAAAGTTCTTGAAGAAATACTTCCCAACTTTATGGGATGTCCGGGACATTTATTTAGAGGAATCAGATTGATAAACAAGAATTATGTTTAGACATCTTTTGTGTGAACAAATGAGAAATATATTTATAAAAAAACTTGTTTTATTACAATGAGGAATTGTTCATACAAGAAAGTCTGAAAAACAAAACAATCCTATTCTAAGGATTGTATAAACAATCTACACTGATCAAAGGCCCCTCTAAGTGTGGCCTCTAACGTCTTTGGTCGTTTCACCTCACTTGTCTTTTCCTTAAGCTGCGCGGCCATGGGTTGAGTACAAGCTTGGAGGGGGGCAACAGCATCCAGCTTAGTCTGTAACAGCCCTTCCAAATCCGATTGCTTGGCTTTTAGGCGTGCAAGCTCTGCAGAAATAACTTCAATCCTGTCCGATACACTGGAAAGTTCGTCGCCGATCTGAGAGCACTCCTCCATTGACGACCGGAGTAGGGAAGAGTTGCTGGAGTATGAAGTGAGGAAGGTCTGAGCTTCTGCTGCTCTCGGGACTGCTTCCTGAAGTTCCCGATGGGACTGACCAATGATGGTCAGCCAAGCAAGGAAGGTGGCATGATCAGCTGGGGGAAGCAATCCGACCTTGGCCAGGAGACCAATGGCATCTTGTATGTCTTCAATGGATTCAGCCACGGTGTCCGAGCGGAAGCTCTGGCCTACCCAAGACTTTAGCCTCATTTTTGCATCCTCAATGTCTCTTTGAGGTGTCTTGGGTGGAAGTTCAGCGCTCATTTCCTTCAACTGGGCCAGTCTAAGGAGAAGGGAAGATTTGGACCCAGATGAAGGAAGGGTTTGAGGTGCAGCCATTGATGGCTCTGCTACCTCGGCTGATTGAGTTCCTCCAAAGGACGTTAGGACCTCAGCAGCACTTGAGGCAGTTGGAGAAGGTTCAACCTGACAAAGGGAGACTACGTATGTTAGAATTCGAGAAAAAGCTTCTCAAAGATAGAAAGAATTATCAGTAGAAATAATTCAACATACCTCTCCAACTATTTGCTGCTCAAAAGATGTTGATGCATCCCAACCACTAGTGGTCGGGATGAGCACAGTCCTTGCCGTTTCATCAGGGATTATTGCCTGAACATCGGATTGAACCACTGGACTAGGTGGTGTGGCAACCCGATCAACAGGAGACACTTGAGGACTCGAGGGAAGAATTGAAGGTTCTTCCTCCACGAGGACCAAGGCCAGCTCTAGATTTTGGGGCGGGGAAGGTACTGGTTGAGGAGAATCTCCTGTAGTATTTGGAATTGGTTCTCCTTCCCCGGTTGGCTCAACAGAGACCTAAAGAACAGATAAATTATCAACCCAAAGCTTGAGCTACAAGAATACCAACAACTTAAAATTGGTCGGGTTGAGGGTTTACCTCTGGCACATGAGGGTGAGCTTCCCTATGGCTTCTACTCTTATGCTTTTTCCTTTGAGGAGAGAAGCCAGCTTGGGAAGGATCAGCCGAAGCACCCTGAACGGTTGGTTCCATGAAGCGGGCATTATAGATTTCCAGGCGCCTTTCCATTTGGAGAAGTTTTTCTGGCAAAGGAAGGACGGCTTCAGCAGTTGGCCTCTCTACAGCCAAGGGCGTAGGGACGTTGGTGTCAATGCCCATGAAATGCTCAGGAAAAAGAGGATCCCGAGTCTGACCTGCTTTAGGAACCGCAAATGGGTCCGGGAGACTATCACCCTACATCAGAATTAAACCGGTTAGATGTTTAGTTGACAAGGAAAAGGGTCATCCCGATAACGGGATGAAACTAATTTGATCATGGATAAAGTCAAGAACTTACCAATAAGAACCTTTCGGTTCTTGATGATCAACGCCCGAGTTAACTTCATCTGATAGTCAGTGCTCATCTCACCCCCGATGTCGAAATGTTGAAAAAGGCGACGGTTGGCTTGGAGGGGGTGTTCGGGAAACCTTTCTGCGAATTGAGCTTCCCACCAAGCGTTAAAGGCTTGGGTGCATTGAACGTTGAAGGTATCGGGTTTGACCCAAGCCTTTTGAACTATGAACAGGTTCTTCCTTGCCCCAACTAATTGGGCATCGGATGGCTTCTTGACTCGGAAGGAGGTGGCCCCATTTAGGCTATCGTGCAGTGGTTTTGGAATGGTTTGAAGTAAACCAAGCTGCCGGCAGAGGAAGTTGGGATGATAGACCTCCACTCCGTGGGTGTGTCGGGATGCACGACCCACTCCCCAGGAAAGGTCTCTGGGGTAAATGCAGCTGAAGAAATGGCGGGCGAAGGAAGGGTCATCACCTAGTCCTTCAAGGAAAGATCTGTCTGCAAACCAAGGATAGGTCCTGGTGGCAGATACCCCCCCACTCGCTTGTTGTCCTCGTCCTGCACTCGCCAAAATAGAACATGTAGACGGCGGATGGGAGGTTCATCGCCGCAGAAGCTTTCAATTCGAGTGCAGGGACAGTGTCATCCCTGAAGCTGATGTCTGGAGCCCTAAGCTCATGGAAATACCACTGGAGCCATATCTGCAACATCCAGGTGGGCCCGTTGAAATTCAAAAATAAGGGCTTAGGGCAGGTCATCTTGTGCATCATATGGTATATATGAGCCAAGACAAAGGGACCCATGGCCAGATCATTGAAGGAGTGGAGAGCAGATGCTAAAGGAAACCATTCCGACTTAACGCATTTTGATGCGTTTGGAATAAGAAACCTGCTCAGGAAATAGACCAGGAAATGGACATGTTCCCGAGCAGGGTCTTGGGCAAACCGATCAGCATAATATCTTGGATAACTGCCAAAGGCAGTATGGTCGCTGAAGTCGGACTCGGGTTCAACCTTGAATAGCTGCGATCGGGTTGCTTCTTTGGCTTGGGCGGTCTGGATGAATGCATCACTCCAATCTCCTGTGACATCACCACCCTTCCCGATGGACGAAGGCCAAACAATTGGGCCATGTCTAAGACTGTGGGAGACATTGGGCCACACCTAAAGTCAAAGGTGTTGGTGGTGGTGTTCCAATACATGGCGGTGGAGAAAACTAAGCTGAGATCGGCTTCCTGGGGAATCTTGGTCATCTGGATCAAGTAGTAGATGCCATTGCTGCGCCATTGCTCCCCGAAGCGAGGTGCCAACTTGTCGACCCAGTCAGACCATGTGAGGCCCATATTCCTTCGATCGGATTCAGCTCCGTGCACATATGGGGATGGGAAACCCCTTTCTACCATCTTCCAGGAGGTTTTCTCCAAGGAACGCATAAACGGATGGGGGCATGTCCAGGGTTTCATATCAACGATGACCGAAGGAATACTGGGAGATAACCAGCAGGGGCCGATGGTGTAAGCATCGTGAAGGGGGGTGAGAACAGATCGTGTATAAGTGTTTGGGGGGCAGGCCTGAAGGGCCGCCACCCATTTCTGTTTGAGATCAGCAAGGCGTTCGCCGGTGACATATTGGGGTTCCTTAGAAGGGGCCATGGTTGAGTTTTCGAGTGAGTAGAATTTGGGAGAGAAGTGGATTTCGAAGGAAAGGTTTGGTTTGGTTACTGGATTTTGATATCTTCTGAGTTAAAAAGGAAATAGATGTCCAGAAATGGAAAAGAGGCGTGCGATTTGTACTGTGCACAGTAAGGACAGTTGTGGGTCCCCGTTTTGGTTCTCGGAGATCGTGGGTAGTAGAAACGTTTTCATATTTAATCAATGTTAGTGCGCCAAGAAATGGCGCTTGACATAAATGCACGAAGTCCGAGAAAAATGCGAACAGTTTTAATTTAGGCTAGCCGACCTTAAAACGGCTAGTGTAAGTTAAAAAAGGGTAGATCTGGTATTTTCAACCCGATGGAGTGTTAGGGATGCTAGTCGAAATCAGTGAATTAGTAAAACAGTTAGATTATTTTTGGGAGATCTTGTTTGAACAAATAGGATAGAAAAATAAACTTGTTTATTATAGGATAGAAATTGTTCTTACAACCCAAAAAAATAAACTAAGAAGGAGAAAATTCATTGATGAGCATTCAGCCCTAATTACAACATAGAGTAGAAGCTTCCAGGGAAACTTTTTACATCATGATCAGCTAAGTGCAGACTTCTGGGTTCTGATTTCTTCATCATCTTCCTCCTTGCTGAAGAAAGGCAACAATGTTAATAGGACCCCAAAGGTTTGGGATCCTATTTACTCCTCATATGGAGGGCCTGGAATACTGGAGAAGGAGGAAGGAGTGGAAGCCAGAGGAGAAATTGCCTTGGGGATCCGAGAGGAGTTTACACCGGATCCCCAAGAGATTACGCACAAACTCCAGACTTATGGCAAGGACGGGGCATGGTGGAATCCCCATTAGTAAACCAGTTATTGGTAACAAGGGTGTGTTAGGATATGAAAACCAGTCGAAAATTGGAACAAGCCTTGAGGGCATGTTCTCATTTTTATAGGGATTGTGCAAGACTAATGACATGGATGGATGATTCCCTTTCATCACTAAGGATGAGGGATGAAGAAAAGACTGGATACTAGATGATACCAAGAATGGTGTTGTTAATATTGATTTTGTAACTCAGAGGATGCAGGTATAAATAGAGGGTATTCTGAAGAGTCTCGAAGATATGGGGGATTACCAAGGGATTTTGGATTTGACCAAAGCCAGTTATGGCGCCTTTATTTGATGGTCATTCCCAAGATTTGGATAAGGATCACAGATTCGAAATCTGAAATCAGAGTTCTCGAGGAGTTAAACTTGACTAAAGCCGACGATACAAACGGCTTCAGTAAGTTTAAGGGGGCAACTGTTTACACTGAAAAATACCCGTTGGATTTATCAAGCTTAATTGGGA
>JAEHOF010000390.1:0-12199 GCA_018257905.1 Gillenia trifoliata | reverse complement strand
TTAAGACGGCTAATTCTCAGGGGTGTTAGGCCAGAAGTGGCCACCAATCAAAGGCCGGTGTACCAGAAACCGTATCCGGCCTACATCGACGAGCAGAACCCCTTCCCGATGAATTTTAAAGTTCCTAACTTCCCTACTTACAATGGGGAAGATTCATCGGCATCGTCTTTGGAGCACATTAGGAAGTACTCCAACCAATGCATGGCCTTCGAGGATAATCCCAACTTCAAACTCCGTTTATTTGGGAATTCATTAGTAGGGATGGCTTCGCATTGGTATTCCCATTTGACTCCCAACTCTATCCGAAGTTGGGACCAGATGGAAGCAGCATTCCATGATCAATTTTACAGGATGGAGCCAGAAGTCACAATTAATGACCTGGTGGAAGTCAAGCAGTCTGATCACGAAACCACAGAAGACTTCGTCATGAGGTTCAAACAGACCAAGATGAAGTGTAAGTTCCCCATAAGCAATGACCAAGCTGTGGTCATAGCTCAAAGGGCGTTGAAAATCTCCTTACGTAAAAAGTTTGGAGATGTCAAGTTCAACGACCTGCAGGAAATCGTGATGGCTGCCACCAAATATGAGAGGCTGTTGGCAGAAGAATCCCAGCATAAGCACTCCTCTAAAGTGCCTTTCTTCAGGAAACCCTCTGTAAATCACCTGGATTTTGAATTCATCAATCAATCCGATGGTTCTGGTGATGTTTTCGAAGAGCTGGAGATATCTGCGGTCGAGATGGTTCCGCCAACCACCCCAATGATCATCAAAGGGTTGGTAAAACGAGTAAAAGACCAAAGGGCTGCCTTAGAAGCGGGAGGCTATATTCCCAACAAGCCCCCTAAGTTCCAGAGCTATACATTTGACCTTACTAAAACGTCAGAGATCTTTGACGAATTAGTGAAGAACAGGTGCATCAGGTTGGATCCATCAAAAAGGATACCCAAGCCTGAGGAACTAAAAGGGAAGAAATACTGCAAGCCCCATGGCTCTTGGAATCACAGTACCGTGAACTGCGTGTCGTTCCGGGATTGGATCCAAGAGATGATCAATAAGGGGAAGTTGGTCTTGGAGAAGCCCCAAGCCACTATGATGGTAGACACTGAGCCCTTTCCAGAGGTTCCAGTAAATATGGTAAACTTGAATTGGCCAAGAAGTGGCCAAAGGAAGAAAACCTTAGACCTCGGGAAGGGGAAGAGTTCAGCGAGTGCCAGTCGGGATGTGAGAATTGAATCTCAACCCGACAGACCTAAGACGTTCATCAGGGGAGGGGTTGTACTGTGCAGCAAGTGTAAATGCGAGTGCGAACTCCAAATTCCTACTCCTGGGGCAGTGATAGACCAGGACCTGGTCCGAAAACAAGAAGGGCTGAGACTCAAGGAAATGAGGAGTCCGGCTAGAAATTATGGTCCGCATAGCCCTCGAGGAGCACCTCCCCGAAGCAGTATTTTTGAGCGGATTGGGGGCATCAAGAGAAGAGCTCAACAGGAAGTTCCCCAATCGTCAAGCAGATTACCATCAGCCTCGGAAACCAGGCAATGGGTTCCAAGGCCAGTGAAAGAACGACTCACGCACCCGAGAGAAGTCCTAAGGGTGAAAATCCCTAAGGAGGTGGTGAAAACCCCCATCCCGACTAAGGTAGAAAAGCTAGTCGAGGTGGATGGAAGATGGTATAGAGCCGGAAAGAACGGCCGGGCTGAAGAAGAGCTGTCTAGAACAGCTAAGAGGAAAATACAGAGAAGGTATGAAGCACATATGCGGTCCCAGACTGATACCTCAGAGGCCTCCACCAGCCAGGCCAATGCTAAACCGATAACAACGGTTCCGACAGCCAGGGCCAAACCGACAGCAGATTAGAAGGCCAAGGCTAAAGCAGTGACTACCCAGAAGGCAAGGGTAGTACAGACTTATGTCCCTGTTAAGGGGCAGAAGTCCAACCCGATAGAACATGAGAAACCAGTGAATGGTGTCCATGTCGACACGATCGGGACGAAACCGATGGAAGTAGAGACTGGAGAGTCTTCACAATCGGGAGCCATGGATGTGGGAATCCATTTTGGGTCAGTAGATATGATTGATGAAGTTACTACTGAACCTGAACAATTATTAGACTATGGCTCCGATCCCGACGAGATGCTTCCAATCCAAGATAATGAAGAAGCGTTTCAAAGGGCCATCGAAGAGGAAGAATCAGAACAGTGGCTGAGGAGCTTAACTGCTGACAATGAGGCCAGACAAGCGGGTTATGAAGCTGAGAAGGAACATGAAACCAATGATGGAACCCCCAACTTGGTCATCAATATGGTTTTTGTCCTTTCTTCAGCCTTCCATGCTGAACCCGATCAGGAGGGGACACTCGAGGGAGATTATATCTCGAGTGATCCTTTTATATCATTAATCACTGTGTCTGAAGGGCAGGAAGAAGATTTGAGAGTCGAGCCTCAATCTTCTGATGGAACCCTAAACAAATCATGGCGGATTTATGACGATCAGATGATCTTTGCAAAGCCAAACCAACAAATGGCTGCGCATATGAGGCCCATCTACATAACAGCTCATATGGAAGGAGTTCCCTTCCCAAGGGTGATGATAGATGGAGGGGCTTCAGTCAATGTCTTGCCGGTGAAAATGCTGAAAAGGCTAAATCTGACCCAAGCAAATTTGATGCCTACAGAGAGCTCGGTGTCCAACTTCTCTGGGGGCATCACCAAAACCTATGGTGTTGCACCCTTGGAGGTTGACCTGGGATCAAAGAAGATTATGGTGGTCTTCTTTGTTGTGGAAAGCACCTCAGTATATAGTGCTTTACTGGGGAGGGACTGGATACATCAGGCCTTATGCATACCTTCCACACTACACCAACAGATTGCCATTTACCATGAAGAACCTTCAGAAGGTTCGGAAGGGTTCTGGGAGCTGGTACAGGCCGACCCACGGCCAGTCTTCCCGACAGCCAGCATTTCAGAGGCAAACTTTTATAATCCGTACATGGGGGCATTCCGATGCACGGGAGCTGATAAAGACGGCCGCCCTACGCAGGTGACGGCCCGAAAGCTCTTGGAAACGGGTGTATTGATGACCCAAGAAGAATGGGACCGACCATTCTTAATCCCTAGCCTCCGATCTTTATGATAGGTACAGCCAACAAGAATAGAGATCGAGTGATGGCTATCCGATCACTGATCCAGAGGTTGGGAGAGTACGGAAAAGATAGGCGGGCACTTAAAAGGATTTCATCCAGGGAAGAGGATGGAAGTCACGCTAGCGCCTCAGTAATCAAGGAAGATTTCATTAAAGCCTTAGACATATCAGCCATTGAGACTGAAGCACAGACAGCTGAGTATACTTATGATTTGGATTGGCCTGATGACCTTGAACCAAGCTTTGACATATCAGAGTTCGTCTCAAGTGAACCAGATCAACCACTGCCAGAAGTCCAAGATCCCTTAGAAACCATTGAGTTAGGGACCGAAGACGATTCAAGGCCAATATGAATCAGTACCCTGCTGTCCTGTGATTATCGGGTAGAGCTGATTAAGCTGCTAACAGAATTCAAGGACTGTTTTGCATGGCATTACGATGAGATGCCAGGGTTAGATCCAGCTTTGGTAGAGCACAGAATGCCAATCAAAGAAGGATACAAGCCAGTCCAACAAGCAGCAAGAAGAATGTCTAAGGAAATAGAAGAAAAAGTCCAGGAAGAAATAAAGAAATTGTTAAAGGCAAAATTTATTAGACCAGCCAAATATGTGGAATGGCTGGCTAATATTGTACCTGTAATAAAGGTTTTGACTAAGGCAATAAGAATTTGTGTCGATTATAGAAATATTAACGATGCTACTCCTAAGGATTTTTATCCGATGCCTATGTCAGATATGTCTATCGATGCGGCAGCCAATCATATGATTCTATCCTTCATGGATGGAAATGCTGGTTATAATCAAATCAGAATGGCGGAAGCAGATATTCATAAAACTGCCTTTAGATGTCCTGGCCATGTTGGAGCTTTTGAGTATGTAGTCATGCCCTTCGGATTGAAAAATGCCGGTGCTACATATCAAAGAGCCATGAATGCTATCTTCCACGACCTCATTGGTCATAATTTAGAAGTCTATATCGATGATGTAGTAGTCAAATCTAAATCCGATATAGAACACCTAGCAGACTTAAGACAAGTGCTAGAAAGAATGAGGTTGCATAAGTTAAGGATGAACCCGAAGAAGTGTGCCTTTGGGGTAAGGGCAGGCAATTTCTTAGGATTTTTGGTTCATCAAAGAGGAATAGAGGTAGATAAGAATAAAGCCAAGGCAATCATAGATGCACCTTCGCCAAGAAATAAAAAGGAGCTCCAAATGTTGCTTGGAAAGATTAATTTCTTGAGGAGGTTCATTGCAAATTTGGCTGGAAAGCTTAAGCCTCTATCTCCGCTGCTGAAGCTCAAAGAAACGGAAAAGTTCAGATGGGAAGTCGGTCACCAGAAGGCTTTTGATGAGATCAAGCAGTACATGGCTAAACCACCTGTTTTAATGCCACCAAAGAAAGGGAAACCTCTTAAGCTGTACATATCAGCCTCGGAGGAGTCTATTGGCAGTCTCCTAGCCCAAGACAATGAAGAGGGCAAGGAGCAGGCGGTTTACTACTTAAGCAGGAGTCTGACTGATGTGGAAACCAGATATACCCCAATTGAGAAGCTGTGCTTAGCTTTATATTTTACGTCGGTCAAACTCAGGCATTACATGTTGCCATACACAGTCCACATAATTGCCAATACGGATGTGGTCAAATACATGTTATCCAAGCCAATGATGGCTGGTCGGATTGGAAAATGGATGTTGGCTCTGTCAGAATTCTGCTTCCAATATGTGCCTCAGAAGGCTATTAAAGGACAAGCTATTGCAGACTTTTTGGCATCTCATCCAAGCAATCCGACAGTATTGAAAGAGCAACCTCCTAAGATATCGGAAGCAGCAGTATCCAGTCTGCTAATCCGAAAGGAAAAGGATGCTTCTTTCGAGATTTCCAAGAATATTGCCAGTTTATGGCTTACACCTTGGAAATTGTTCTTTGACGGATCCTGCACGAGTAGAGCCTCGGGTGCAGGAATAGTATTGGTTAGTCCTAAAGGCGATCATTATCGTTATTCATTTCACCTAGACTTTGATGGCCTGACTAACAACCGAGCCGAATATGAAGCACTCATAATCGGATTGGAAATACTAATGGAACTGGGGGCACCAAGTGTGGATATATTCGGTGATTCCGAATTAGTCATCAACCAACTTACTGGAGAATACAAGTGCAAAAATTTGGTGATGGCTAGTTATATGAGTGTCGTCGGATTCTTGATAAAAACCTGAGAAGACTGCATTACGGCAGAACATATCCCTAGAGAGGAGAATTTGGCTGCCAATGACATGGCCCAAATTGCCTCTGGAGTACAAATTCAGTTTGGCCAATCCAATGAATGGGTTGAGGTTCAAACAAGATCACTTCCTTCTGTATTCGATAGAGAGTTCGAGATGGATGTTATGCTTATTGAGCCCGAAGTTGAAGATTGGAGGGTTCCACTGATGAAGTATCTTAACAATCCATCAATACAGACGGAAAGGAAACTTAGGACTCAAGCTTCAAACTATTCAATATGGGACCAAGCTCTAGTAAGAAAAACACCAGATGGGTTTCTACTACGATGTTTGGGAAATATTGAGTCCATGAAAATAATGGCTGAAGTCCACGAGGGAGTATGTGGTGCTCATCAGGCTGGGGTCAAAATGCGTTGGCTAATCCGAAGGTATGGCTATTTTTGGCTAAGAATGGAAAAAGATTGCCAGGATTATGCCAAAGGGTGTGAAGAGTGCCAGAAACATGGACCTCTTCAGCATGTCCCAGCCATCCCGATAAACCCAGTAGTAAGGCCATGGCCCTTCAGGGGCTGGGCCATGGACTTCATCGGACAGATATATCCTCCTTCGTCCAAGGGACATACTTTCATCATAGTAGCTACGGATTATTTCACCAAGTGGGTAGAGGCCGTGGCTGTCAAGAAGATCACTTCTGTAGAGGTCATCAAGTTCATAAAAAGCAAAATCTTGCACAGATATGGGATACCAGAAACTATCGTAACTGATAGAGGTCCATCCTTTATATCTAAGGAAACGATGGAATTTGCAGAAGAGTTTAAAATTAAACTCATACAATCCAGCCCTTACTATCCACAATCTAATGGCCAAGCCGAAGCAAGCAATAAAGTCTTGGTAAACATCATCAAGAGAATGACTGATGATAATCCAAGGAAATGGCATGAGAAGTTGGGAGATACTTTGTGGGCCTATCGGACCTCTAAAAGGTCTGGTACAGGGACTACACCGTTTGCTCTAACTTATGGCCAAGATGCAGTGCTCCCGATGGAAATTAATGTAATGTCTCTGAGAGTTCAAAACCAATATGGTTTACACTCGGATGAGTATTTACAGGCTATGTGCCAGGAGGTAGAAAATCTAGATGAGAATCGGCTGGAGGCTTTGAACAGAATCCTAGCAGGCAAGCAGTCCGTAGCTAGAGCGTACAATAAAAAGGTCAAAGGGAAAACTTTCCAACCCGACGAGTTGGTATGGAAAGCCATCCTACCATTTGGGACCCAAGTTAAAGGGTTTGGAAAGTGGAGCCCGACCTGGGAAGGACCCTTCTTGATTGACCAAGTAATCGGGAAGGGGGCATACAAGCTGAGATCGGTGGAAGGAGTTCAGCAACAACATTCCATAAATGGAAAGTTCCTGAAGAAATATTTCCCAACTCTATGGGATGTTAGAGATATTTATTTGGAACCATCCGACTAATGGGTTTGTGATAGTTTCGTTTGAACAATGTCAAGATAAGAAGATAAACTTATTCTTATTACAAAACGAGAATTGTTCTTCATATCTACAAACAAACTATAAAGAAGGAAAGCCAAAATCTAGAGAGCGAGCTAAAAGTTTACATTGTTCAAACTCTGCCTTAACCCTAGCTTCCAATATCTTTGGCCTATGGGCTTCACTTCCTTTCTCCTTCAGTTGAGCAGTCATCTCTTGAATTTGAACTTGAAGAGGAGATACGGCTTCAAGTTTGACCCTCAAGCGTTCCTCCAATTCAGATTGTTGAGCCTTCAATAGATTGACTTCGACCAGCAGAGCCTCAAGCTTATCCGATACGGTGGCCAGCTCGTCACCGATTATAGAGCATTCTTCCACTGAGGAATGAAGTTGGGAAGATCTCTCAGAGTGAGAACTGATGAAAGACTGAGCTGCCCGTGCCTTATTGGTTGCCTCCTCAAAGTCTCGATGTGCTTGACCAATGATGGTCAAACAAGAAAGGAAGGAACTATGATCGAATTTAGGAAGCAAACCGACTTGTGCCAATAGATTGATGACATCTTGAATTTGTTGGGCTGACTCGGCCACTGCATCCATGTCAAAGTTTTGACCAACCCAAGATTTCACTGTGTTCTTGGCATCTTCGATATCTCTTTGGGGAGTCTTGGGAGGAGGTCCACTGCTCAGCCTTTTTAACCTGGCTAGCTGAAGAAGGACTGAAGGTCTAGACCCAGAAGAGGGGCCTTCTTGAGTGACGGCCACTGATGGCCCTGCAACCTCAACGGGTTGAGTTCCTCCAAAGGACGTTAGGACCTCGGCAGCACTTGAGGTAGTTGGAGAAGGTTCAACCTGACAAAAGGAGACCACATATGTTAGCATTAGAAGGAAAGCTTCTCGAGATAGGAAATTATCAAAGGAAGTAATTCAACATACCTCTCCAACTATTTGCTGCTCAGAGGAGGTTGACACATCCCAACCACTAGTGGTTGGAATGAGCACAGTCCTTGCCGTTTCTTCAGGAATTATTGCCTGAACATCGGATTGAACCACTGGACTAGGTGGTGTGGCAACCCGATCAACAGGAGACACTTGAGGACTTGGGGGAAGAACTGAAGGTTCTTCTTCCACAAGGACCAAGGCCAGCTCCAGATTTTCAGGCGGGGAAGATACTGGCTGAGGAGAAGTTCCTGCAATATCTGGGGTTGGTTCTCCTTCCCCGGTTGGCTCAACAGGGACCTAAAGAACAAATAAATTATCAACCCGAGGCTTGAGCTACAAGAATACCAACAAATTAAGATTGGTCAGGTTAAATGTTTACCTCTGGCACATGAGGGCTGGCTTCCCTATGGCTTCTACTCTTATGCTTTTTCTTTTGGGGAGAGAAGCCAGTTTGGGAAGGTTCAGCTGAGACAACCGGAACGGTTGGTTCCCCGAAGCGGGCATTGTAGATTTCTAGACGCCTTTCCATTTGGAAAAGTTTTTCCGGTAAAGAAAGGGCGACTCCAGCAGTTGGCCTCTCTACAGCCAAAGGCGTAGGGACGTTGGTGTCAATGCCCATGAAATGCTCAGGAAAGAGAGGATCCCTAGTCTGAATTGCTTCGGGAACCACAAATGGGTCCGGGAGACTATCACCCTACATAGAATTCATTAAACCGGTTAATGTTTGGTCGATAAGGAAAATAATCGATTGGCATATCCTTGAAGCGATTAGCCAATACCTGAGGAGTAGTTCCCCCGGGGGCAGCAGTTGATCCTTCTGATGTATCCTCCTCTCCAATGGTTCTTCGTTTCCGTTTTGATGGCTATCTGTAAAAAAGGCAAAAATCAAAAAGTTAATAAAAACTAAAAAACCATTGATGGTTTGCTTTAAAGAGGAAAGACGATCGAGGAGGAGATGCCACAGTTGCTTCAGCAATTGACGGTGGTGAGCAGGAGGAGGAGTTGAAGATGGGACTCGGGTTCCTGCTGAATGTTTTGTCGGATTAAATGCAGGGGTCGTCTTCACGGCTCTAAGTCCTTGCTTCCAATCTTTTCCTTACCCTTTCGAAGGTCGGGGATGGGCCAACGGGAGGCAGACCACTTGTTGAACTTCATCATCATCATCATCACCAAAAAGATTTTGGTGTTATTGCTATCATAAGGAGGAATGCCAACTGAAAATGTGAAAGAAAATGTTTAGTTGACAAGGAAAAAGGTCATCCCGATAACGGGATGAAACTAATTTGATCATAGACGTCAAGAACTTACTTCAATAAGAACCTTCCGGTTCTTGATGATCAACTCCTGAGATAACCTCCTTGATAGTCAGCGCTCATCTCACCTCCGATGTCAAATGTTGAAAAAGGCGACGTGTTGGCTTGCAGTAGATGTTCGAAACCTTCTGCGAATTAGCTCTCCCCACCAAGTGTTAAAGGTTTGCGCATTGAACGCTGGAAGGTATCGGTTTAACTCAAGCCTTTTGAATTATGAACAGGTTCTTTTCCTAGCTCCAACTATTTGGGCATCGGATGGCTTCTTGACTCGGAAGGAGGTTGCCCCATTTAGGCTATCGAACAGTGGCCCTGTAATGGTTTGAAGTAAACCAAACTGCCGGCAGAGGAAGTTGGGATGGTAGACCTCCACTCCGTGGGTGTGTCGGGATGCACGACCCACTCCCCAGGAAAGGTCTCTGGGGTAAATACAGCTAAAGAAGTGGCGGGCAAAGGCCGGATCAGCTCCTAAACCTTCAAGGAAGGATCTGTCTGCAAACCAAGGATAGGTCCTGGTGGCAGATACCGCCCACTCGCTTGTTGTCCTCGTTCGGCACTCGCCAAAATAGAACATGTAGACGGCAGATGGAAGATTCATCGCCACAGAAGCTTTCAATTCGAGTGCCGGGACAATGTCATCCCTGAAGCTGATGTTTGGAGCCCTAAGCTCGGGGAAATACCACTGGAGCCATATCTGCAGCATCCAGGTGGGCCCGTTGAAGTTCAAAAACAAAGGCTTAGGGCAGGTCATCTTGTGCATCATATGGTATATATGAGCCAAGACAAAAGGACCCATGGCCAGATCATTGAAGGAATGGAGAGCAGAGGCCAAAGGGAACCATTCCGACTTAACGCATTTTGATGCGTTTGGAATAAGAAACCTGCTCAGGAAATGGACATGTTCCCGAGCAGGGTCTTGGGCAAACCGATCAGCGTAATACCTTGGATAACTGCCAAAGGCAGTATGACCGCTGAAGTCGGCCTCGGGTTCAACCTTGAATAGCTGTGATCGGGTTGCTTCTTTGGCTTGGGCGGTTTGGATGTAGGCATCACTCCAGTCTCCGGTGACATCCACTACCCTTCCCGATGGGCGAAGGCCAAATAATTGGGCCATGTCCAAGACTGTGGGAGACATTGGGCCACACCTAAAATCAAAGGTGTTGGTGGTGGTGTTCCAATACATGGCAGCGGAGAAAACTAAGCCGAGATCGGCTGCCTGGGGAATCTTGGTCATCTGGATCAAATAGTAGATGCCGTTGCTACGCCATTGATCCCCGAAGCGAGGTGCTAACTTGTCGACCCAATCAGACCATGTGAGGCCCATATTCCGTCGATCGGATTCAGCTCCGTGCACATATAGGGATGGGAAACCCCTTTCCACCATTTTCTAGGAGGTTTTCTCCAAGGTACGCATATACGGATGGGGGCACGTCCAGGGCTTCATATCAACCCGATCGATGGCTGGAGGAATACTGGGAGATAACCAGCAGGGGCCGATGGTATAAGCATCGTAAAGGGGAGTGAGGACAGATTGGGTATAAGTGTTTGGGGGGCAGGCCTGAAGGGCCGCCACCCATTTCTGTTTGAGATCAGCCAGGCGTTCGCCGGTAATGTACTGGGGTTCCTTAGAAGGGGCCATGGTTGAGTTTTCGAGTGAGTGAGATTTGAGAGGAAAGTGGATTTTGAAGGTAGGAGTTCGGTTTGGTTACTGGATTTTGATATCTTCTGAGTTTTTAAAAAGGAAATAGATATCCAGAAATGGAAAAAGGGGTGTAATTTATACTGGGCACAGTTAGGGCAGTTGCGGGTCCCCGTTACTTTTCTCGGAGATCGTGGGAAGTAGAAACGTTTTAATATTTAATCAATATTAGTGCGCCAAGAAATGGCGCTTGACATAAATGCACGAAGTCCGAGAAAAGTGCGAACAGTTTTAATTTAGGCTAGCCGACCTTAAAACGGCTAGTGTAAGTTAAAAAAGGGTAGATTTGGTATTTTCAATCCGATGGCTTGAGTTAGGAATGTAAGTCTGAAATCGACGAGTTAGTAAGTTAAGTAGTTGTTGTTTTTGGAATTTTTGTTCGAACAAATAGGTTAGAAATAAAACTTGTTTTATTATAGGATAGAAATTGTTCGTACAAACCAGAAACAAAAGTTACAAAAAAGAAAATTCGGATTACAGACATTCAACCCTAATTCTAACTCTAAGTAGAAAATACCAAGGAAATCCTTAGCAATTATGGTCTGCCATAGATGGCTCCTTTTCCGACTGCATTGTCTACATCTGCTGGATGCTATCTCGCTCTCACAACTCTGGGGAGTGTAGGAGAGGGTAAAGTTAGGCAGCAGACTGGGGATGTTCTGTTTCCAGTGCTGCTGCGCCACCCTCTTGTACGCCAGACAGAGGAATTGAGGCGGAAGGGCTGGAGTACTGGAGAATCCCATCCCTACTCACCTCGTTCCTGATATCAAGGAAAACGAGATGAGAAAGGAGGGGAAGCCAGGGGAGAGATCGGTGAGGGGATCCGAGAGGAGTTTACACCGGATCCCCAAGAGATTACGCACAAACTCCAGACTTATGGCAAGGACGGGGCATGGTGGAATCCCCATTAGTAAACCAGTCATTGGTAACAAGGGTGTATTAGGATAGGAAAACCATTCGAAAATTGGAACAAGCCTTGAGGGCCTGTTCTCATTTTTGTAGGGATTATGCAAGACTAATGACATGGATGGAGGTTTCCCTTTCATCACTAAGGATGAAGGATGAGAAACAGACTGGATATTAGATGATACCAAGAATGGTGTTGCTAGTATTGGTTCTGTAACTCAGAAGGTGCAAGTATAAATAGAGGGTATTCTGAAGAGTCTCGAAGATATGGGGGATTACCAAGGGATTTTGGATTTGACCAAAGCCAGTTATGGCGCCTTTAATTAATGGTCATTTCCAAGATATGGATAAGGATCACAGATTTGAAATCTGAAAACAGAGTTCTCGAGGAGTTAAACTTGACTAAAGCAGAGAATACAAACGGCTTCAGTAAGTTTAAGGGGGCAACTGTTTACACTGAAAAATACCCTTTGGATTTATCAAGCTTAAAGTGG